>QANX01006547.1:0-31702 GCA_003254975.1 Ochetophila trinervis
CACCCAATAATAATTAAAAAAAAAAAACAAAAATGTTTTTGAGTATTATCACTTTTGTTTGAGCATAAAATAACAGTGTAAAGAAATCTTTCAAATAATGCAGTTGCGGTAGTGGTAAAAGGATGATATCTGAGTTAAAAATTACAAAAACAAAAGGCTTCAAAGAGAGAAATAGTTTTCAGATCATTTTCTTTTCAGGAAAAGAGCAAAGCAACTGAGAGTTGAGGGGAAGAGAGAGAGAGAGAGAGGAGGCCGGAGAGGGGTTCTGACAGAGTAAGGAGAAAGAACAAATAGGAAACTGCAATCTCATATACCCATGGACCTGCCTCTTGTTATAGTCTCAGAGGCCGCCATTGACGGCCAAAATCAAGCTCTGATCTTGATGTGTCTGAGACTCTGTGTTCCGGGAAAATGAAAGGGGCTATGGGAGTAGACGGACGGAGAAGAAGACTTTTTTTTTTTTTTTNATTTAGTTAAAATACTTTTATTTTTGTATTTTTATTATTAAATATTAATATTACACAATTTTTAATGCAATGAAGAATATAGCTTTTTAAATTTTTTTAATTTATTCAATTACCATTTTATTTTTATTCAGTTAAATTTAACATAATTTTGCTAAAAACAAAATATATCTGAAATTTTTTAAACCACCAAATTTATTATGAAATAAATAAAAATAAACCACAAATAGTATAAATGATATTTTCCCTATAATAAATAATTAAGGGTAAGGCTAAAGCCTATGCTGTGTTTAATGGTATTCTTTCATCTTAGAGCATGGGTTCAACATATATAATTTTGGTAATTGATTGTTTGAAATTAGTATTGGAAATATCTAAAAAAAATAAAAATAAAAAGTCCATGATGTAGATGGAAGGGGAAGAAAATCAGTCTTATATATTTTATTTATTTTTATCTGGGAGAGTGGGGGATTCTAAAATTCATTCGGGGTTTGCTCTCAAAGGCTTTATTTATTTTATTTTTTTCTAGATTTGGGTCGGTCAATTCGACCACCATTTATTTCTATTTTATCTTCTGACAATTTGTTTGATGTTCTTTAACTTTTTACATTCAATATAATTCTTCTTGATTGTTTCAAAAAATATAAGCTCCTTTAGCTCATGACTATATAACCATACTTCTCAAATATATTCCTAGGGAACTCATTGTCCAGTAATGTTTGTTTGCATTCAAACTAAAAACTTAGAGCAAACCAATCAAGAAATTTAGAAAAATCCGAAAGTAGTACACTTTTTAAAATGAATTAAGGTTTCTGAACCTATGGTAGTTTTGATAGTTTTACCATCAACCATTTCTTATTACCTGTTTGTATATTTGCTATTGTCCATTGATTGCAGTTTCCACATGTAAATGCTTCAGTCCATCTGTGTCATCCCATTGAGAACTCAGCTGCAAAATCCAACAAAAATACCCAAAACCAAACATGGTTGATCAGAGATGAGACACACAGAAGCTAATCAATGAAGTAGAACAATTGATTTATTCTTATTCAATTATTATGTACATTTTAGCAATATGTATCACTAATCATTAATTTCTCTTTACAATTAAATGCCCCTCCAACTCTATGACTATTTCATTGTACGATACAGCGAGTCCAAAACTCACATGTTGCCTCCCTGACAAAATACTAGAACAAATGCAGAGAAGATGACCTAATAATATACCAAACTTATATGCTCGTGCAATGTAATCTAAATTTGTGCCGGAGGACTAGAAAGAACTTTGTCATTCAGAGCGACTCATGTCGGTGCAGGAGGAATGCTGAACCTGTTCATATTCTACCACACAGAAAGTGGCAACATTTCAGCCTCATGTTGCTATATGTCAGCCAATAAGCCACTTTAGCATGGCCTGCACAGCAAGCACAGGCAATAGCACGGGCATGCTAAATGACTGTCTTGGCGTTTAGGACTTTTCAAAATGTGTCCAGCCCGTCAATAACATCCAGAGCTCTGAATCTGTCAATATCAAAGTCAATAACAGGAGCACACGACTGCCACCTGGTGTTTGAAGGATCCTTCATTGTTTCTGAGTCTCTACTACTTTTACTCAACCTATCATACTTGCTTAACCTGGTCTTTGAGGCACCAATTTTTTGGCTCTTACTTATTCCTGGTATAAATTTCTTATTTTCGACCTCCTGAAGCATCTCTTCATCTTTGTCTACCAACACGGGGAGAAAATAATTTGGCCTATGAGTAGATGACTGGCTTTTCTCATGTTTTGTGGAGCAAATTGAGGATTTAACACTAGACCGTATTCCACCATTACCTATCTTCACCTGGCTGATAAGATGATGAAGCCATACCACCAGTTCAAGAATGTAAGTTTCAGTTTTCTCTTTATCTGCATGGTGCAGTGTCTCAATCCTCGAGACATCAAGCTGGCCAGTAGTTTTTTTGTTCACGTCCAACCTAATAAGGTTCAATAGAAAATCTTAGCAAAAACATTAAAGGGACAAATAAAAAGTCAATTGTCTGACACTCACCCTTCATTTGCCCACTCTCCAACCCAATTAAAGCTATGAAGAGATCTACAATGACCAATTCCAGAAACAGTTATTCATAATTAGTCAAGTGATAAAAAAACAATAAATTTAAAATTCTCAAAATAACAACTAGAGGAAACAAGGGCCTTTTTGGTAACCCATTCCAACTCATCACAATTCCCAAAAACTGGTGGGTCGGTCACTGTCCACAACGAAGTTCCGATTTAGGAAAATTTATGTTAATCATTTAACATATACATAAACAGGTTGACTGCAATAATATCTGTCTTCTTCATGTAGACAGTGAGGACAATTTGGAACTTCCCTTTGCAGAGAGGAGCCAATGAGATCTAGAAAGGGATACCAGATGTTACAGCTTATCAAAAGAATTGCTTTGTGTAAGGGCATGTAAGATTACTTTGTTGTGTTGCGGGCCACAGGAACAAGCCACAGCAAAGTTTTATCCATTTCAGCTTTGATGGCAGGAATAAACTGCAAAAAACACCATTGAAAGGAAATGCTATGCCTTATAATTCATTTAAAAGCCAGGTAAAAGCATAGAGGTTTTTTTTGAAAATAACGATCTTTGGAATTCCAGTGTAACGAAGGATATGTCAACAAATAGCATCTTTAATCTGAATAATTAAGTAAAATAATTACTCCAATGAAAATAAAGAATGAACATATACCTCTTCCTCAGCTTGAGATGACCGCAGTTCTACCCGCAAGGCTGATTTCATATCATGTGGCAGCAGGTGGTATAGATCACGTATCATATTTGGTTGCACAGGACTTGATTGAGATCGAGGCACCTGGTAATGTTCAGATATTAATCCAACAAAATCCAGAGCAACACAACTTGATACCATTTGAAAATGATAAAAGGCTTTTCTCCTATTTTTAAGCAATGAGCCAAAAAACACCATCAACACTGAATTTTTATGTAAGTTATAGAATTAAGGAAAGATAGATGGCTACCTACACGCTAAGTTCTAATTGTATAGCTTAACTATGCCATATGTCAGGAAAACATTTTTCTATTCTCATGAGTTATACATCCTAAACCTCACTCTTGCCAGTATCTAAAGTATAATTTCAAAGGAATGAGCTTCCGCAAAAATCAACCATGGAGGTTTAAGTTGTGCCATAGGTTAGCATCACCAACACTCAGAAAACTAGGGACCATGAAATGAATAATTGACCACCTTATACAGGCTTGGAAAACCAAAGTCATACAGCATAAGTATAGAAATTTGGATAGTGAATTAAGTATAAACTCACAAGAGCATCAACTTTTGTGATAATACTTGCATAATTGAATGCAATGCCAGCAGGCCCCAACATTTTATGGTTGGTCGGATAACCTTCTACTGATTTATCACCATCTGCAAGGTTAGAGAGAAGCTTTGATAAGTGGGCGTGTGGAAAAAAATAGTAATAATTAAGTGGGAGAAGCAATTATTTAGTTAGAGCTTAGAGGTGGGGTTAGGTAGGTGCATGAATAATATGTTGTTTTTAAAAAAAAAAATTGTGGAGTGCTTTGAAATGGTGTGAAAATTAAAGGGCCATTTTGAAGAATTTATTTATAAAAAAAAGAAAAAGAAAAAGAAAAAAAAAAAAGGCTCTGAAAACATTACAAAAATGCCTCATCAAAATTATTAATATACCCCTAACAAGTAAATTTAATAATCCATATTTAGGTTGTCCCCAGTTCATCTTTTCTTTGCCCATATTCAACTCTAGGGGCTTATCTCCTCCATCAATCTCCTTTTATACTAATCTATCCCAAAAAGAAACAACATATAAGGATAAAAGTGACAGAATTCTCTGAGAATAGATAGAATTTCCATTCTATATGTGAATGCATACCAGAACTGCCAAATGCTTCATGAATCTCCAAGTACAAGAAATTCACAATGTCTACAAGTTTCGGGATCACCTGTAAATTGAAGATTTTGATTGTTGAAAACAACACCTCAGTAATTTCAAGTTAAGGTTAATTGATTGTCCATAAGAAAGCCTAAGCAAGCAAAAGCCACAGACAAATAGTTTACAGCTGTTAAATGCATATATGTTGCTTATTGAGAAACAAACAAACCATCAAGATTAGATCTTGAATGCTTTTGAGTAACTAAGCAACAAAGTTTATAAGAAAAACTTTCTCACGCGTTATACACCTAGAAAGAGATATATGTAAAGCAACACTGACAAGCTACCTCTTCAAAGATATTCCACCAGAGTGATCTTTTCTTCAACCAGTTTACATGTTTCCTTTGATTCTTCAATGCTCTTCTCAGATCTGCAATTTCTCCTACATTCGAAGAATTTACATGAATATAATTAAACGTGTAACCAAGGAATAATAATAAAAACAAAGAAACAAAAACAGAGACTTGAGGCATTCACAATAGAGACAAGTTCATAATTCCAAATTGATGAGGAAGGAAGATCCATAGGTTGTATCCATGCAAGAAATAGTAAGCACTTAAATAGACATAAAATATGCTCCCTTAGTGCACAGGTTCATCAAGAGACAAGTTAAAATTTTAATGAAAATACTAATGGTAAAGTGTGTTGTCTGTTGGTTTGACAAACATAGTTGGATTTTCGAACTTGAAATTTTTTGTTATACTTGTGCAAGACCCAGTATTTTGCCCCATTAAGACACAGGGCTTTATGTAAGGGGTAGTGTTAAAAGCGTGTGTTGTGTGTCTAAATCCTAATAGTTTATTGGATTGATGACAATGTTAACACCAACTAAAAGATCGTGAGTCCATATCTATCAGTAACCCCTGATATTTGAGAAAACCATGGCACAAGATACCTTTATGAGCCGCATTTAAATCATCTTCTTCTCGAACCTTTTGCAAATAAATTTGTTCACAATTTTCCAGCTCTTGCAACTGATGAAATAATTCCTGAAATGGTGAAACAAGTTTGTCTTTTTTTTCAGTTAAGTTTAGAGAGTGATAACTATCCAGAGCATTATGGCATATATACATTGCTTCATCAAATATATGTCATGTTCTGTATTAAAATGAATCATGAGGCAGTGAGACAGTTAGACAGTGACAGTGAGAGAGCAGATAAAAAAGTAAGAGATTTGACCTATAAATTATAATTATTATTTGGGAAAAATCTGTATTGTTAACAATCAAACTGGTTATCGAAGGCTAACCACTAAGTACAAAGAGAGGCCAAAGGCCAAGTGAACTAGACATGTGCACTGCAAAAATGACTCTTCGAAATATTGCAACAAATGAGTCATTACTTTCATTTAAATTGATCAACCAAAACAGCTTTTTCTTTCACCTCATTAGATAAATGGTCAGAGTGTGATATATAAATGCAAAGTTATTTGGTCCAGACTTAACATGGCAAAGGGCTCCTATGTTATTTTTGACTTCTGGGTTCTCAAATATATCTCTGTAACAGGTCGAAAATGAAAGCATAAAACACAAAAAGAAGTTTCATTTATTATAGATCACTGTATTATGCCGAGGAACTACATACCAACCGTCAATTTTAGGAAAATAAATTATAAATTTGCGATATGTATTGAACCCATTAAGATTAAAAGTAAACCATCACCATTCTTGAGATACAGGAACTTTATTTGATGCCTTAACCTATTGCCTATTGTTTGCTAAGCTCAATACCAACATTTTTTACTCAAACAAGCTTGAACAAAGAAAATTCTAATACAAATAAGATTATATTTGTTTTACACTTTTACTTGAAGGCAAGCTCTGAAATAACTTAAGAGAAATGTAGCCCCAAATTACCCATAAAAACAAAAGAAAATTTAAAACAACTATAGGATAATAAAACTACTTAAATAAATATGGATAGACAAAAAATTTTATAGTGCACTTTCATAAATAAATCATGGATATGTACTCCTGCAAGTGAAACTTAGAGGATAAAAGAGAATTTCAAATACATAAAAAAAAATTACTCACAGCTGTATACGGAACCAAATCCATAAGTTGCTGCATCAGTGACTCGGTCTTTTCCTTCAAGAGTTTCTGTGGTGGAAGTTTCGTGCATAATCTATCATTACAAAATAATCTATCATAAAAAATATATACAAGAAACAATGAGAATCCCACCTAGAATATTAAAGTAACTGTAAATCAAATTTAAGTACATGAGATTCTGAAGATTACTTCTCAAAATAGCGGCCCAAGTTATGCAACTCAGGAGCTTTACAAAGATTTCCAAAACGCACAACTTCTCTAGAAAAACTGTCCAATTCTTCTCTGCCAAAATTGTGAAACAAAACATATAATTTCTTCTTCAATGTGATAAGCATAAGATTATCCATGTTGCTTACAACATAGCGAAACCATCGAAAGAAATATATTATCTACCTCTTGTCAGCTGCAACAATTCTCAGAAGTTCATCCATATTAGTAGATACTAACGATTTCACTCCTTCCGATTGTAGCACAACCTCCTTTAAATGTTTGACATTAGCCTTTGAAAGCGATTTCATTAGTTTGTCACCTTTAATAATTGTTTTTGCAACTTCAAAAGCCAAAATTGAGATTTTACTCTTTTTCCCTGTATCCCCAACAGAAAAACCACTACTGAGGCTCAAATTAGACATGCTACTACCTACGGAATCCAGCACTTCTACAGCCTTTTCAAACCCAGCAAAACTAGCTCTGCCAAAAAGTGACCTCACTTCTGAGACCTACAAGACAAACATAAATAAACCATACAACTTCAAGCACAGCAAAAGTGGAGCAAAAGACAATTGTGAACATATGAAGGGTGGACCAACCTTAGAAACAGCAGACTGCTTAGGCAAGCAAGGAATCCCATCATTGGTACCGACAGGAACACTCCCCTCTGAAACCGCATTCATCCACGGAAATGAAAAGGGTGGACATAACTGATTTATCATGCCATCACCTACCAGAGATGGGCATATATTGCATCCTTCTTCTACGGGTAGTCCACCATACCCATGAACTGAATGACCATTAGTATGAGAAGGACTTGCAAGAATAAGGTCTACAGTAGAACCCCTTACCTTCATTCGAATCCCACCCATTTTCTGTTCTTTTTCCAATGACCCACAAATTAAAATTCACTTTTTTCTTCTCAATCCCCACACAATCTCCAAGCAATTGAAGTAATTTTCAACAACTGAAACCGTCCCTGCTCAGTAGATCAAAAATTGTAAACATGACGGAAAAAAGAAACAAGAGTCTACGCTGAAACAAACATATGTAATAAAATAACAGAAAATTTTATGAAATAATTCCTCCATCTCCATGTTCCACCAACTTTGAAATCAAATACTATGACAAACCCAGACAACGTATATGCGTATGTGTGAACATATTCATAGTAAAATGTTTGTAAACATGGGGGATAAATGAAAATGAAAATGGTTGCAGCAAAGACTGATCGGTACAAAGAAAACCCACAAAAAAGAGTTAAGGAGCTCATCGGTTAATAGTGAAAGAAAGACATAAGGAAAGGGAATTAGAAAGCGAACCTGGAGCTGGAACTTGGAAGGTTGAGACAATTATAATGATGATGAAGATGAAGGATTGGGTAATATAATAAAGAAGCAATTGGAGAGCAAGAGCCTGTAAAGACTTTTCAGAAGACTTTCGTTTCTCCCTTTCTCCCTATTAGTACAAACAATGTTTTAGCGGGTGGCAAACATTTTTCAGAAATTACTTCACCTACAAGACTCTGTCACCGGGTGTCTCGTATATTTCCCATTCTTCTAGAAAATCAAATATATATATATATATATATATTACATTAAATGTATAATTTTTTTTCATTTATATTTTTTTTAAAATTATTAAAAACCTTATGTTTATAGCACTTTAAAGGATAATACATACTCGAAAAATGTTTCATATTTTTCTATTAGAATCAACATAATTAATACAAATAAATTAAATTATTCAATAAAAAATTAAAAAAATAATAAATTTATATTTTAATAGGTTAAATATGTCAATACGATTAAACAGCATATTGATAGGAGACATTAAAAATAACACCATTGCTACCCCTCTTTACCATTTGAATAATTTCATTTTGCTTCATAAATTATTAAAACTTTGTAACATAGCTATAAAATATTGAATTTCTTTACTATAAACTATAAAATATTGAATTTCTTTACTATAAAATTCTTAGTGCTAAAATATAATTTTGATATTTCTCTTTTATTATTTCACTTTATTAGAAAATTATTGAGTGCAATTCTTTTTTTAAAAGTTTTATTGACGAAATCTTTCAACATTGATCAAAGTTGCATAATTATATACTAAAGTTACATGATGCTCATTTATAAATTAATGTTGCACAATTAAAAAAGAGTTTCGCAAATAAATCTCCAAAAAAAATTGCATTGTAAACATTCCCCACTTTACTTATCCTTTAAAGATAATTTAATGGTAAATTTATCATTTCCTTGAATAATAATTCAAAATTTAAATTCATATTCCAATATAAAAAAAAATTACTATAAGATAATAATAAAATACAGCAATAGAGAGTCTCCTCGAAATTGCCTAGAAAATAAAGAGCTAACACAGAAGCGTAGAAAACTCAAAAAGGCTTTCCTCATCTATATTGTCGACGTAGACAACCGAGTGGCCCACGTTTGCTTCTTCCCTCTTACACGCTAATCAAAGATCTAATTTCCAACACCCAAAAACAAAAACAATAAAATCAAACCTTCCACCACATAATAAATAAATAAAAAAGAAAAAAAAATTGGATTTCGCAGTCTCCTCTTACAACCTCCATTAATCAGGAACAAGTAACATTACACTGTGATGGTCAAAGTGCCATATATTTTTGACCAAAAAGAAAATCAAATTTATCATGAGAAAACCAAGCATATCATTGCTATGATGCATTTTCTGAATGGCATTGTCACAAATGGAAAAAAGTTACGGTTGAAAAAGATACAGTCCTAGGATAATCCAGTGAGGCAGTGAACAACAAGAAAGTATTACAATGTGATGGTTACATGTTACCCATATCACATGTCAGTTCATCTGACATATAATCATATGCAACATCTCTCTAGTTACTTTTATATATAGAATATTGTGTCAGTCATAGAATGTAGAATATTATATTAATATTTTTGTACAGTTTCCTAATAATATCAGATCCAACTTCTATTGAATAATTCATGAGACAGAATATATTTAACAGTTTTGCTGTTATATGTTACATGAATGATTTATCGTCAATACAAACCTTCAAATTATTTTGTTCTTTGCTTATTCTCTTATAGTTTAATTACAATCATTTCACAGTAATGCACTTTATAGTTAACAATCATTTTATTAACAGTTTCACTTTGAAGGGGAGTAGCTGCTACTTCTACTCGGCCTATGGTCCTTGGCTTAACATCCTGAGTCTTGCTTCTTCCAAGGGTAAGCTTCATTTGGCTCATATCATCAAGCATCTCTTGATCTTCAATCGTCAACTTTTATGGATGAACAGTCGGGCTTGAACGTAGACAATTGAATGGAATTCAGGTTTTTTGGTTCATGTTCTTCTCTGGCTTGCCTGACCAAATGGTGAAGCCACACCACCAGTTCAAGAATATAAGCTTCAGTGATTGTCCTTATCAGCATGTTGTAGATTCTCAATCCTGACAAAGTCAGTCTGACCAGTAGGTTTTTGGTTCACCTCCCACCTAAAGAATTTCAATCAGAAAAAATATCCATGATGAAACAAAAGTAGATATCCTTTTTAGACTCACTCTGCACTTGCTCATTCTCCAACCCAACCAAAGCCATGATGAGCTCTATTTTGTTCAAAGTGCAAAAGCAAACGCTTGAATAAGTAAATTAAACAAAATAACTAGAAAGCTTGAATAACAACACAGTCATAAAAAAATGACAAACAGATAAACAAAGCTCTAGTCAACCATTCTGAAATATGTAATACTTCAAGACACAAAGACCATATATTACAGTTTGGAAGGGCATTTCTGTAAAGTTGAGTTTGAAGCCTTACTTGGCTGTGTTAGTGGCAATGGGGACAAGCCATTGCAAAGTCTTCTCCATTTCAGCTTTGATCTGAGGGACAGTAAGCTGTAAGAATCAGCATTTGAAGGTCATAACCAGTGCATAAAAAGGCAAACATCAGGTAGAAGTAGACTTTAAAACCACGGATTCTACTATTAAATAACTATTAATCATAAAAGCTATCCATAAATTTTCACAAAGAGTTCCTTGAATAGAGAACAGAGATACCTTTTCCTTAATTTGAAATGACTGTAATTTTGATCGCAGAGATGACTTTATACTAGGTGGAAGCCCTTGATATAGAGCATCCCTTGTATTTGGAGGCACAGAACTTGATCTAGACACCTGATTGCATTTAGATACATAATTTGACATTAAGCATAAATTTAATTTTACAAAGAAACCTAATAAAATAGCAACGATACCCTTCTAGTCTGGATTACCTTATTGAAAGTAAAATCTAGAACAAACTTCTACTTTCAGGAAGTTTGAAAATACCCTCGAGAGGGAGGGTTTTCATTATTGTTCAAACACATAGAAAAGAGAAAAACATATATAAGTAATTCTCTCTTTAAGGGACTTCCTGATTGAATTTGTCCAGAACAATGCGTATCTATAGCTGGATAAGCGTGATAGTTATATATATATATATATATGTATGGAAAATATAAAAGAAGAGGTATGTGGGACTGGATGTTGAGACATAAATATACATCTATAATGGTTTTGAAAATATAGCCAAATGCTGTTTCACAAGGTCAGAGAAGAATTTATCATCATTCTTTCCTCAATTATATTGACAATAGCAGATAGTGATGCTTACTGGAAACAAAAAACAAAATATTAAAATAGCAAAAGGCATACAAAGTTTAAAGAAGCTAACACGAATAAACTCACAAGAGTATCAATTTGAGTAAAAATATTTGCTTAATGCAATGCAAGACCAGCAGTCCCCAACATTTTGTGGTTGCTCTGTGAACCTTCTACTGGTTTATAACCATCTGCAAAAGACACGGGGCAAAAATATCACACTTCACGTAAGAAATGAATTAGCATCTACATAAACTTATTAGCATAGATTGCTTAAAGCAAGACAAAAATCTAGGAGTTGCAAACCATTTTAAATTTTTGAAATCAAGACTTGTTGCCTCACAAGAATTCAAAACCAGGAAATGGCCTGTTCTCCAAACATACTTATAATCCTGCATATGATTAATATTCCTCATCTTTTTTTATTTTTATTTTTTTTGTAGAATTAATATTCGTCTATTATCCACTAAACAAGGCAAATCTCATACTTTTCTCAACCCCATAAGATGCAAAAAATACCATGCTAAGTCAAAGTGTACAAGTCAAAAAGGAACAAGAATTGTCCCAAATGTGATCTTCTTCCCACCGTCAAGCAGAAAACAGAAAAAAAAAAAAAATAATAATAATAACAATAAATAAATTGCAGAAATGGAGGGAATTTCAAAGAACTATAATAAGGAGTTTGTTCAATCTTTTGAATGCATACCGGCACTACCAAAGGCTTCATAAATCAACAAATCTAAGACATGCACAATGTATACGAGCTTCTCCATTACCTGCAATTACAATATATAAGATTGGTGTTCTGGAGTAACAGCAACAATGAAGAGCAGTGACAAAACATGTTACTGATCTTTAAGGACTTCAGCAACAAGTTTGAACCATTCAATATTTTGAATCATTTGAACTTTTACATTTTTATTGAATAAAGCACAGTCTGCCATATGCACCTACAAGAGCTACAGGGAAAGCAAGACAGATTGCTACCTCTTCAAAAAGCTTGGACCAGAGTAATGTTTTCTTCAAGGTTTTGACAAGCTTCCTTTGACTCTTCAACTCGGCTCTTAAAATTGCAAGGCCGTCTCCTATATGCCAAAAGAAAACTTAACAATATATTAAACTAAAGCTTCTTATCTGAACTTGTAGTCACTTCATGGCAAGCAAAAAACAAAAACTTCAGCCATTGCCATCAGAAGTTTAGGCTGGAATTCATATTCTCAAACTAGTGAATTTTTTACTTGAATTGTTAATCTTCGGCAGGAGCTGACCAGCCTAAAGCACTTAGACATATACCGAACCTGCTAAAGAGGTCATTTAAGTGATGAGGCCCAGAAAGACGATGCTAAAAACGTAGAAAAACAATTAAAGAAAGAAATTGCAATTAATCAAGTACATAGAAATCAACCATCTGATATTCAACAATCTTAAAAAAATTGTAAATTGAGTCAACATTAGCGTTGGACATAGCCAAGCCTAAGAGGGCATGCCCTAAATTTAATTTTTACTATTTTCTTAATAAATGAAGCAAGGAATACTATTTTAAAGAAAGAATTACTGAGGACCGAACAGAAGCTATATTCTCTGGAAAAACCAGAATATACATAAATATTTATTTTCATTGAAACGGTGAAAAGCAGACTCCATAGAATATGTGTATCTCCCTCTAAGCCTCTTCAATTCCAAAATGACATGTCTATAGTTTAAGTTTCTTTTATTTTTCCCCTTCACAAACCTAGGAAATGCAAAGAGTGATATTCCAAATCACAGGCCTGCCTACAGACCTTGATTTTCAAGCCTTTTATTAAAGTTTCTCCTTTTCATTTTCCCCGCCACAACCTCAGAAAATGCAAAAGACTGATCCTCCAAATCCAAGGCCTGCCTACAGACCCAAGACCTCTCTCCAAGGAAGAAGAATTATCTCCTGCCATGTGCCAAACATAACTCAAAATGAAAGCCACTAAATTAGTAACTTCTCTTCGCTGAATGACCCTGCACCACTAAAAATAAATCTAATATAACTAGACTTTTATTCACACTTAAATTCTTCCAATAATTTTTATCGTTCCAATGCTTATCTGAACTAAATCTCCGGAATAACAAAAACCATTCACCCAGGCCCAAGAAAATTATTCTTCCAAACATTAGGCTTAATATTTCATTATAAAACCACCAATTTTGCATGGGTCAAACATTGTTCTCTCAATTTTTTTTTAAAAAAAAAATATAAAAACTGAAAATTGAATCAATTTATTTCATTCTTCTAACCATGTTCAATGAAACTTGAATTTCTATTCCACCAACCTCAATTTTAATCAATTGATTTGTCATTCATCCACCTTATAATAAACATTCGACCAAAACAAATTTTCAACTAATATTTTATTTGGCAAAACTTAACCAAATAAACAATTTTGCCAGTTCCAATTAACTATGTATATATATATATATATATATATATGTATACTGGGGTACTATAAACCCCAACAATGGGGGTCTATAGCATCCCCCACAACGGCTCTGCATTTCATGGGGTTAAAATTTCAATTTCATGATGCACTTTACATTGAAGCCCCCCGTTATTCTCCTCCCTCCCTCCCCGACACAGCCCTAATTGCAGCCCCAATTTCAATTTCAATCCACCGATTGAAGCTGCCATATTTGCACTTTTTGTCCACCGATTCAGTATGTATTTTTTTGGTAAAAACATGATTTGTTTCACATGGAAATATGCCTGCATGAGATTTCTTTGAAGTCAAATAACATACAACTGCATGACAAATAGTATGTATGCTTATTATATGTAATCTATCTACTCTTTGATAAACTACTTCCAGTTGCCTTTTGCACGGCATGGACAACAGACACATCATCTTCAAATTTATTACTTAAGAAATATGCAGCACTTTCAAACATCTGATCTTGAAACATTAAAAAATTTATTTTCATGTATATTTTCACCACTTATGTTTCCATTGGGCACATGGATTTCAACTTTGGTTGCTCATTCACATCAACATATATGATCTGCAACTAACTCATCATGTTTTTGATAATTAATAGCTCAATTAAAATGTATAATAAAGTCTATCAATGAGTTTTTGTTTGAGATATACTTTTTGAAAAATGCATGTGAACTTTATGCTATTTGACTGCGCATGATCCCTGCACTGAAGATATGATTAAAATACACAAGAATCCACTTGCTACGGATTTCATACATTTGATGCAACCATAGATTATCTTCTAAGCCTAATTCTTGTATCAATTCTGCCCAACAACTTTCAAACTCTTTAGCAGTTTTAGAGTTGAAAATGATATTTTTAAACAACATATAGTTGTCCCGATAAACTATGACATCTAATTTTTCAGAAATTTTGTCAAAATGTGCCACATTCAGTATTGATGATAAGTTTATGGGAAAACTTGAGCAATGACCTTAGTCATTCTAGGATCTTGATCCGTAATAATGACCTGAGGTGCACCCCTAGGCATAGCTTCCAAATACTGATTGAATAGTCAAACGAAAGATTTAGTTTTCTCACCACTCAACAAAGCACATCCAAAAATGATAGTTTGACAATGATTGTTCACTCCTGCTAATGGGAAAAATATCATATTATATTTGTTAGTGTTATAAGTTGTGTAAAATACAATTATATCACCAAAGAAATGATATGATCTCTTAGCAAAAGGATCTGCCCAAAAGCATCTGACAAGCCTATTTTCATCATCCAGTTCAAAACTAAAGTAAAAACCTGAATTTTTTTCTCTTTCAGACGAAAAAAAAAAAATCTATTAACAATTCTGCATCAATCTCTTTTTGCTCATATCTCACTCGCTAGACATAGTTTTTTTATATCTTTCTCAGCACATTCGACATTTTGAGGACTACCAGATTCTATTTCCATCACTCTTATTTGTTGACAAGTTGGGATATTTGCTTATGCTAACTGTTGGCTCAAAACTTTTTTTGCGACTGACACATTCCTATGTGACCTTAACAAATGAACCTTACTTGAAGTATCAAGAGAATGATTATGCCCTTCCATAAAAAAAACTAACAACCCATTTCGATCGAGTTTGCCATTTAACCATTGTCATCTTAGCTTGGCAGCCAACTCGAATAATTCTTTGATTCCTTTCATTTGATCTTTCAATTGTATATTTTTTCCTCTTCTCATAATAGTCATTTGTCTGCCATTTTTTAAAGCAAACAAATAGTTTCCACACTAGCTCATTTGCACCTTTTTTCTTTTACTATTGTTCACTCTTGCACTAAATCCACACTGTCTTGCATATGCATTATAAAAATCGAAAGCCTCTTCTACTGTTGAAAATTCCTTATTAACCTTTGGTTTTATCTCATCTGCAACTTGTAGAGTATAATATTGTGTTTCGCTATCATCTGACATGTTGTTGCAACAATAATCTTCAATTTCTAAAAATAATTAAATGAGTATAAATTAATCTCTAAACAAATATAAAATCATACATTTTAAAAATAAAATGGCTTGGTATAATTATATTAAATTTTATATCTTGATCATGAAAATTCTTGCACTGAGAATTGCTGTAAAATGTATTTACAAAACAAATTATTTCAATATAAATTGCACATGCTACCCATTATAACTAAATTATTATACATTATCATTTACAGTGTTATCAAACTCTCCATTTTTCATTTACCAACAAAACTCTCATTTTTCATTTACCAACAAAACTCTTGTTGTGATATAATTAACTCGAAAGTGCACGAATAACAAGTAATAAAGTGGAGTTCTAAGAGAATTACGATATCAATCTCACGAGGAATAATGTCTCTAGTTATTGAAATTAAATAAACTATAAATTAAACTTTGAAAATTAAAAGAGAGTTTTTGAAGATTGTTGTTGTATAACCAAGCATGAATTTAAAAGCAAAGCAATATTAAAAACGAAAACAAGGCAGCAAATGTGATTTCAAAGATTTTAAGAAACAAGGATTATGATTTCATCACTAATACTCTTATTTAGCCCTAATGCATTGTAGATTCATAAGTTAACCCCCATTTAACCACATATGACTAGAAGTTGATTTTTCAATGCATTCTAACCTCTTGCAGAACTCAACTGCATATCGTGACCCATCGAAAAGAATGAACCACATCAACACAATCACCAAAATATCTGCTAAAAATTAAGGAACTTGCAAGTGCAAATTTATAACAACAATCAACACTATTGAATCCCACTTGTTGATTAGAAAAGGCCAGACAAATCTAACAGGGCTAGTTGATTCTGTACAAAAATTAAACCTCAAATCTTAGTTATGACACTTTGCTGAAAATGTAATTTTACCAATAGTTATTAAGATCACAATTTGAGCATGATCATCAAATGAAAAAAGGTTCATGAATCCTAATTCATCAAATTAAACTATAAAATTTATATATATATAAATTAACTATAAAAATCAACTTTAGTGCTGAACTTCAATTTTTAGCTATTTAGTTTATCCGAGAAAGAAATAGGATAACTAATCAAATAAAAGTTTATCTAAGAAGCATATGCTCCTTCCCTTTGGGTAATTGTCAATAATTATATACACTATTACCTACAATGAGCAAGAAAATAAAACATAATTCCATAAGATTATGTAATTGGTACGAACAATATATAAACTTAAAAAGCAATACATCAAGAAGACCAAATTCTGAAGAAAATAGTGGAGAAAGGATACTGAAAAGACAACACTCCTACCAATCGAACATATGGAGGCCAAAAGTGACATTGTAAAGATAAATTTTCCGCTGAATCCAATTCATGGATCTGGACCTAAAAATAACGACACTTAGAATTAATCTTCACAACTAATTTCGATAGATGATAAATATGGTGAAAACCATATAACAGAATCTTTTTTCCATTTATTTATTCTAAACCTTCCCTGTGCCATGCAATGGTGAAGTTTGGTTTGTGATGTGGTACCCAAAGTTCAAGCCTATACTAGAATACTACAAGGAGGTTGAGTCCGAAGAGCTGTCCTTAACATAAATGAGTGTTTTAATAGGAAGTCATAAGCTAGGAAGCTAAGATTTTCCTACATTTCTTGCAAACTTTCTTGTTTAGGAAAAGTATGACAAGAAGTACCAACAAGATAGAATTGAAACACCTAATTACCAAAAAACTTTTCAGGAATTTCCTCGTTTATGCACTATTGAACAGAGTACAAAAAAGAAGAGTTTCAAGGAATTTCATCTGGATGGCACATCTTGGTGTAAAATTCCACTAGCAAAAGAAAGTTGTACTAGTCATGCAGCAAATATTGCACTCCTAGCTTCCAACATCCCAATATATTAACAATTTCACATGACACGATTCTATCTTTAAAACCTTCTTGTAGGTTAAAAAATATTCACCATATTGCACGTGTCAAAAGTCACTATTAGTGGTGATGAATCAATAATTAGTACTGACAGGACCCAACTCACCTCGATCTTGCCTGCATGACTTAATATTTCTATTAAGCCAATAAGCAGTTAATTATTTCTACTGAGCCATTAAAAATTTCAGCAGCATTTCATCTGTTTATACAACATTCCCCAAATACAAAAATTACATTTCCTGTAAGGAAAAGCATACCTACACGATATCCATTCTACCAGCACACATTTCCCAATCAAACAAATATATTGTTTAAATAAAACGTAGCTGGACTCAGTATAAAACTGAGTTGCTTACATACATTTTTTAATAGGGATCAAGCTACCTATAGTTCGTAAAGCATATTTATACCAAATATGCCACTTCTGATACAATTGTCATTCATAAGTCAATTTGACAAAAATATATTCTAGTCCACTTTCAATTAAATCGGCAATCCAAAATAAGCTCCACTAATTTAACAAGAAGCAAAACACGTAATTATTTATATGCTCACCACACGTTTCTTATTATCATAATTTAATTACTTTTAATTTCATTAAAGCTTTTCAAACCAATTTAACAGGATAATAACCATAGCTTGGCGGCATAATTCCTTGCCCAAGCAAATAACACCCCTACCTGGCAGCATATTCCCTTACCAAGCAGTTATCAACCATATGTTCCATGCATTTGTGCATCCACACGAACATGATCACATTCACAACATTTATTTTAAATCCATAAATAAAATACGCACATATTTATTCAAGAGAAAACAACAAAGTAATATATACATATCACACATTTTCCATTAACAGTTTAGCAAATTAAAATCACACAAAGGGGTAACCAATCATCACGATCCTTCTCCCCAAGGCATCGTGGCGGGAATGGGGTATTGGGTAACCATGGTATCACAACCATCATCACGATCCTTCTCCGAAGGCATCGTGGCGAGAATGGGGTGCAAACATCACGATCCTTGGTCTCTAGGAATCGTGTAAAAGGCTTTCATATGACCGAAGGTACCCTCTCCAACATCATCACCATCACCATCCACACCACCGTACAACACCTCCACCACCATCCTCACCCACATTTCCAGACAAAGCATCAAACCATAATTCCATTCAAATCAAAATCCACAAACAATTCCAATCTCCCATACAAATCAGTTATTCACATTACCACTCAAAGAAAATCACCAAAACATGAATACNTAGCTGGACTCAGTATAAAACTGAGTTGCCTACATACCTTTTTTAATAGGGATCAAGCTACCTATAGTTCTTAAAGCATATTTATACCAAATATGCCACTTCTGATACAATTGTCATTCATAAGTCAATTTGACAAAAATATATTTTAGTCCACTTTCAATTACATCGACAATCCAAAATAAGCTCCACTAATTTAACAAGAAGCAAAACACGTAATTATCAATATGCTCACCACACGTTTCTTATTATCATAATTTAATCACTTTTAATTTCATTAAAGCTTTTCAAACCAATTTAACAGGATAATAACCATAGCTTGACGGCATAATTTCTCGCCCAAGCAAATAACACCCCTACCTGGCAGCATATTCCCTCACCAAGCAGTTATCAACCATATGTTCCATGCATTTATGCATCCACACGAACATGATCACATTCACAACATTTATTTTAAATCCATAAATAAAATACGCACATATTTATTCCAGAGAAAACAACAAAGTAATATATACATATCACACATTTTCCATTAACAGTTTAGCAAATTAAAATCACACAAAGGGGTAACCAGTCATCACGATCCTTCTCCCCAAGGCATCGTGGTGGGAATGGGGTATTGGGTAACCATGGTATCACAACCATCATCATGATCCTTCTCCGAAGGCATCGTGGCGAGAATGAGGTGCAAACATCACGATCCTTGGTCTCTAGGAATCGTGTAAAAGGCTTTCATATGACCGAAGGTACCCTCTCCAACATCATCACCATCACCATCCACACCACCATACAACACCTCCACCACCATCCTCACCCACATTTCCAGACAAAGCATCAAACCATAATTCCATTCAAATTAAAATCCACAAACAATTCCAATCTCCCATACAAATCAGTTATTCACATTACCACTCAAAGAAAATCACCAAAACATGAATACATACATATTTATATCATAACTCACCAATTCAGCACCAACACATTAAATCCATCCACACACTACAATTTATCTACCCTTTCAGTATATATACATACATACATACATACATATATTTATATATATATATACTCACGCACATATACACATAATCATTTATTGTCATTACATTCCTCAAAAACCATTCCAACCCACAATTCATACTTGCTATCATCTTACAATAATCCTTTAGCCTAAACTCAAACTTCACATATCAACCATAAATTCACCCAATAATTCCTATTTTAACCGTTATCACAAATAGCTCCAATTTAGTAAATTCCAAATACTTAATTATAATATGCAAATTATATATCAAAACGAAGCTTGAGGAGTGTAGGAATCAAAGGTGAACTTACCTTGCTAGATTGCCGTCGGTGGTGGCCAGAAAATGGTAGGAAAGTCGCGACCAAGCACCCCTCATCGTATCGCTCAAACGAATGGGATTTGGGACGAGAGGAGGCCAGAATTGAGCTCAGAGGGTCCCAAATAAAGGAAAAGGACCAACCACGCAACCCGAAACCGCTGGGATCTGGCGACCGGAGGAACGACGGGCTCACCGGTTCTTCGGGTTTTCCGGTGACTCCTGGGGTTTCACGGCCAAAGATCGGAGGGGAAAGATGGAGGAGGATCTAGGCAACCTTTCTAGGGTGGTGAACCTGCCAATTCCTCGCCGGAATCCGGCAATCGCATGCAAAAGGGCATCATCGGGTTCCTCGGGCTTGCCGGCGATCTAGGCGTCCCCACGGGTCCTCGCCGGTGCCGCTGAGTCGGGGAGATCGCCGGCTTCAAGCTCCAAGTAATTTCCGGCCCGGGCTGGCCGGAATACGGCCGCTGCCGGCGAAGGAGGAGGGGAGTCGGTGGTGCCTCACGGGGAAAAAGGAAGCTGGGGTCGGGGGGGTCTCTCCCCCTCTTTCCCGACCCTTCTGGAAATTTTAAAAAGATAGAGGAAGGGCAATTTCGTCATTTCTCACCCTTTAATGTTAGCCTTGCGAAATTACCAAAATGCCTCTCACATTATTTTAACCATAACTTCTCGGTCTTAGCCCCGATTCAAGCATACTACTAGTCTACGAACTCGTATCGATGAACTCTAAGCATTGGTACCAAAGTCAAAACAAAACTAAAACCACAGAAAAAGTCAACCTCGAGCCCACTTACGGTCAACCGGTCAAACTCGGTCAAATTTGGAAATTTTAATATTTTCCTAGGATGAGGTGTTACAAGTATTTTCTCTAAGTATTTGCCAAATTATCATTATAGGAAGCATTGTCCAACTAAACTCTAAATTTCTTTTCATAGTTTCCCAGTTTTTCAACAAAGTAAAACTCTGCGCTACAGACTACCAGGGCATTATATTCAAAAACTTATTATTCGGGACCCACTTTTTATTAACATAGTGAAAATAAGAAATGAAGGTCTTTATTGCTCTCATCACCCACCAAATAAAAATTGCCAATAAGTTTAACTACCGTTAGAGCTACCTATTCATTGACACATCTCCTGAATTATAGAAAGACATGAACAAGTTTCATTTCCTTTCCCACAACTATAATATCAAAGACCAGCAATTCCATTGACAGGATTTTCCATATAAACAACACCGTAACTACATAATTGTAAATAATTCAATCCCCCTTTATACCTTTATGCATATTTCAAAATTCTACCTGAAAATGGAAGAATGAAATCCTAGAACTTTTTTCAAATTGACCAAGTTCGTTATACAATAAGGAAAGCACATTATCACAAGCTCTACATATTGACGTAATTTAAAGTGAAAAGTTATACTGAATTTAAAGGATTATCCTCTATATAGACAACAATTTATAAATATCAATAACATAACAAACCACATTCAAGCAATGTATGAAGCATTTTTATTTCTTATACATAATATAGATTAAACATAAAAGTGCTACAATATATTAAAATTCTTTACCTCATAAACTTACAAACAAACTAATAAAACAACACAGATCTAGATTCAAAACAAATCAACCCAAAATTTGTATAAAAGTGAAAGCAAAGAAAAACTACGATACAAAAGTTAGTTTTACCAAAAACCCAATTAGAAAATAACCCCAAAAAGCCAATCCAAATGCCAAAAGCAAAATTAAGCAAATGAAATGGCCTTCAAAAGATTAAGAATTATTTGTAGAAAAATATACCATTAGAAGCAGAAAATTCTGGAAAAACAAAAGCTCTTTGAGGAAGAGAGAGAGAGAGAATTTTCTAAGCTCTAATAGCGGCAAGTGAACAATGGTAACGTTGTTATGATAGACCAGCGATTCCCGTGGTGGCAAAACGGTAGAGATGGAAAGGGGCATGAACAAAAACTAAGAACACACTAAAAAAAAACTAAGAACACTTGAACACTAAATTAAAAAAAATAAAGAAACTTACAGAAAAACTAAATCAAACTCAAAATTTAAACCCTAAATCGAAGGGATTAGCATATAGTAAAAAGTAATCCACGACATCATACACAATGCTGCAAAATTTCAGCATTGTAGAAAAGAAAGAGGCCATTTCCGAGAAAAAAGCATTCGAAATAGTAGGAGAAAAGTTATGAACAACCCACCTCGACATTCAATGCACAAAGCCAGAAGTCGACGACGGCGGTCTTTCAGCGACGCAGCGGCGATTTCGACGATTCGGCGCACCAAAACTTCCTCTGTTTCGCCAGGGATTTTGGGTTTGGCTGGCCAAGGCAGTGGGTGCTTGTGGAAAGGCCGCCACTGTTCGCAACATACACCAAAGGCCACACCATACTGTTTTAGATGAAGGGCACGAACACAAAGCCAGAAGTCGACGACGGCGGTCTTTCAGCGACGTAGCGGCGATTTCGGCGATTCGGCGCACCAAAACTTCCTCTATTTCGCCAGGGATTTTGGGTTTGGCTGGCCAAGGCAGTGGGTGTTTGTGGAAAGGCCGCCACTGTTCGCAACATACACCAAAGGCCACACCATACTGTTTTAGATGAAGGGCACGAACACAAATTGACCAAAACGGTGTTGTTTTGGTCAATTTTTTTAATCTTATTTTTTTAACTAAAAAAAAAATTATTCTATCACGAAATTATTTTTGTGAATGTATGAATTTCATCAGTTGACTAGTTAAACTCAGAGTATTTAGTCACGAAAACCAAAGATTTGTAACAGTAGGTTTTAAACTTTTGGAGGGAAAATTTCCCTTTGAAAAATTGACCCATTAGCTACGTAAACATGTTACAATTTTAAATTTTGTAACTAAAAATAACATATTTTTTAAACAGTCACGAAATATTTTTTTTGAAACTGAAGGGGTATCTTCTGTCACATAATTTATTTTGTAGCTTCAATTTTCGTTGCTATAGGCCAAATTTCTTATAGTGCGTCTCAGAACCACAACTTAACTTGAAAAAATCAGCCAACTTTTGGGCAAGCATCTTGATATGCCGAGACCTTCTTTATGATGATATAATTGCGAACTCCAAAAATTACAATGCTGGAGTAGAAGTTTATTGTCCCACCCTGGTGGCACGGCAATTTTGACTTTGAAAGCAATACTTCTTCTTCATGTTGAATCTCTTAACGGATGTTCATCGTCCCGGAACCACGTTTCTTCTGAAGAACTAAAAGATATCATTCGGAATTAAAGCAACAGAGAATTCTCATTTGTCTTGCATAAATTTTCTCCTCACCCATCTGCTATTGATGATTTCAAGCATTGGTGGTCCAGCAAGACTTGCATTACTTTTATGGACACGATGAACAAAGTAGCTGATTAAATTTTCAAACATGGCGTCCCAGCCACCAAAGCTCAAAAAAGGTCCAAAATTCACTAATGCATCG
This sequence comes from Ochetophila trinervis, assembly GCA_003254975.1. Classification (NCBI taxonomy): domain Eukaryota; kingdom Viridiplantae; phylum Streptophyta; class Magnoliopsida; order Rosales; family Rhamnaceae; genus Ochetophila; species Ochetophila trinervis. The sequence continues at coordinate 23,793 of QANX01006547.1, forward strand.
AACAACCTTCAACTTATATCCTCCAAGAAAGGTATAGAACTTGAACTTTAAACTCTAGCAATCCTCTATTTCATCTCGCAGAACAGTTTCAAGATCATCATCATAAAGACTATTGATGAAATCTTTTGCTTGTTTCAGTTGTTTGGCCGAAGTATATTCTTCTTCGGTCGTTCCTATTTCAAAATCATCAATGAGAGGTGAGAGAAGCATATTGACTAAGTCGTTTAACTCTAAAAAAAAGTTCCTGAAATTGTCAGAGAAGTACATTGAAGTTAGCATTTTTGTTATTGGGCCGAAATATTTATCTATTTAAGAATAACATTGAAATTTATGTTGTTGATGTTTTCGGCCTGAGGACTAGGAATAACGAGACTTGTTGATGGTTTATGTGAACCTGAGACATCGTCTTAGTTGACCTGGAAGAAATTTGTTGTTAGAATATATGTGTGAATATAAAAAGCTTTGGAAGAAATAAAATACCTGAAAAGAAGATGGATGGTTTTGACGAGAGGATGACTCCATTAGCTCCAAGGTGGGTAGAACCTATTTAGGAAGAATGATAAGTTTAAATTTTTCTAGGTTGGAAAGCATAGTAATGGAACAAAATTTGATGCTCTACCTGAGTCAAATTGCTGTCTGGAGCATGTTTGTCCGTGATTTGATCTTCCAAGTCTTCATTTGACACACCATCATCTAAGTATTCATATGTTTGATCTTCCAAGTGTTCTTCCAAGTTTTCATTCTCATAATGAATTTTTTCATCTTGGTCACTTTGAAATTGAGGTGTAGAATTATGAGATTCTTGAGCTCGGGGGGCACGTGGCTTTTTATGCAATTCTTAGAAAGTATTAAAGGAGAGAAGTGGGATGATGAGTTTTAAGCTTCACCCAAGGATGGACCAGCATCATACGTGCTTGCAACACCTGCAATTGAAAAGTCAGTCTTCAAAACAAGTAATAGAGTATTGCTAGAGTTTGAAGTTCAAGTTCTATACCTTTCTTGGAGGATATAAGTTGAAGGTTATTTGATGCACTAGTGAAATTTGGACCTTTTTGAGCTTTGGTGGCTAGGATGCCGTGTTTGAAAATTTATCAGCTACTTCGTCCATTGTGTCCATAAAAGTAGTGCAAGTCTTACTGGTCCACCAATTCTCAAAATCATCAGTAGAATATGGGTGGGAAGAAAATTTATGCAAGAAAAATGAGAATTCTTCGTTTCCATTCTTCCAGATAATATCTTTTAGTTCTTCAGAGGAAATGGGGTTCCAGAACGATGAACATATGTTAAGAAATTCAACATGAAGAAGAGGTATTGCTTGGCAAAGTCCAAAATGGCCGCGCCACCAGGCTAAGACAATAAACTTCTACTCCAGCATTGTAATTTTAGGAGTTCACAATCGTACTACCATAAGGAATGTCTCAACATATCAAGATGCTTGCCCAAATATTGGTCGATTCTTTCAAGTTAGGTTGTGGTTCTGGGAATATGAACATCTATTAAGAGATTCAACATGAAGAACATGTATTGCTTGGCAAAGTACAAATTGTCGCACCACCAGGTTGGGGCAATAAACTTTTACTCAAACATTGTAATTTTTAGAGTTAGCAATTATACCAACATAAAGAAGGTCTTGGCATATCAAGATGCTTGCCCAAAGATTGGCTGACTCTTTCAAGTTAGGTTGTGGTTCCGGAATGATGTCACAAAGTTTAGGATCATCAAAGATCCTGGAAAAACAGGTTGGGTCTCGTTCCTAAATTGAGAAGAAAAAATGAAAACAGTCCCTTGCAAAATGTTTAAAGGCGTTGGCCTTGATGATTGATATGCTAAGACTTTTGTGAAGTAAAGGTTGAATGGATGGACCAAGTGCAATGAAATAAGCTTGGAGCCAAAGCCAAAGTATCCATATTGGGCCAAGATGCTTGGGAGACATGTTGTTTTGGACTATCATGGTGATGCACCTATAGAGGTGGCCGAGAACAATGGGACCAAGTGCAACTGGTCGGTCTACTGCAAGTGTCTCGACAATATGGACAAACTCTTTGATGATTTTGTTTGAGGCAACACAAAAGATAAACTTGCACAGCCACATGAGAAGGTTTTTGTGAGTGAAGCATTGAGTGAGATGGTGTTAGAAAGAAATAATGAAATGACAGATAAAAGTTGACCGTTGGGCCGAATGCAAGTAAAAATGTCAAATCAAAGAAGGTTTGAGTCATCATTTCGAATCTGAAGTTGAAAGTATTGGTACCACACCGGTGTGGGTTGACCAGAAACTTAGGGAAACATCAATAAGGGCTTTGTCATATGGAAAATCATAGCAAGAAAACTAAAGAGTATCGTATATGCTAGCCGATCTCCAGGTGTCACCGAAATGGGGTTCAAGTATGTTGTACCAAGATACCCATTATGAGGATGAATGAGGCCATTGTAGAGGTTTTAAGCTACTACATTCGGTCCAACTTAGCTTATCTTTCGAATTAAAAGGGAGTTGCTCAAGGTTTTGGTTTCTATCATACTTGTAGACATCTTGAACTTCAGTAGTGATGGCATTTATGAATCTTAGACCAAAGAAATATTCTCTTTTGTTTTTATCTTTGGCGGTTAGAACCGGAATAGATATACTTGTTCTAGGTCGATCAAGCTTCAAGATAATCTTCAATTGTTTAGCATCTTTGAATTTTTTGGGAGCTTTTGGAGGCATGATTTGTAAGAAAGAAAAATTCTAAAGATTAGATAAGAGAGATTGGCAAAAGGATTTAGGCATTAGTTGAAGTTGGAAGAAAATTTGTTTTTTCGAATTAAAACTCTAGTGAAAATTTTATCAAAGTATGTTTTGTATTTGGTAGAATGAATGATTTTTAGCCATATGAAATATGGATGGATGGTAGGTTATTTAGTGTGTTTGACCAAAAGGTGAAGGAAATTTATTTTTTCTTACACCACTAGTTAGATGCATATAGATTATGTCGAATGAAGTGTGAAAGAACTAAATGGGTGTTTTATGTGAAGCCTACCCAAAACTGTGGCTAAAGAGGATCTATGGACAATAGTAAATAATAGAAGTTCTAAACCAGAGTCATCAACTCTAGCATCAGTGTCTCTGCTTCTTCCTTCAATTGTTTATGGGGTGTACGTTCTGAATCCAAGCTATAGCAACAAGAGAAATCAAGAATTAATTTGGCCATTCGTACTAGAAGTTACAACAAACACAGAAAAACAAACAACACTTTAGTAAGCTTACATATCAAAATAGCGATCCAAATGTGTGCCATTGAGGATCTTCACAACGATTTCCAAAACGGGCCACTTCTCAGGAGAAAACTTTCAGTTCTTCTCCGCCAGAATTTTAAGACATAGTGATTATTTCTTTCCCTAAATCAATGGTATTAGAGAAATATTAAAGAAATACATACAAAATCAAAGGTTAAAGAATATAAAATAAAATGAATAAAAAGCCAAGATCAAAGTTGCAAAAACTATTTTTGAATATCCAAATACAAAATCAAGTATAAGTGATTACCAACCTCTTGTCAGATGCAACAATTCTCAGGAGCTCATCCATATCTGGTGATATTAAATTTTGCACCAGTTGCGAAGGAAGCACATCCTCTTTTAAATGTCTGATGTTATCCTTTAAAAGGGATTGCATTAAATTGGAACCTTTAACTATTGTATTTGCAACTTCAAAAGCCAATATTGATATTTTATTCCCTTTTGCTGTCACCCCTGATGTAAAATCACCATTGAGGTTCAACTTAGTCATGCTACTACCAAGTGTCTCCAAAACCTCTACTGCCTTCCCAAAGCTAGCAGTACCAGCCCTGCCTAACAGTTAGCTCACTTCCAAAACCTATAATAGATTGTAACATTAGGTCAATTAAACAGAACCTAGAATATGCAAGATTAGCAACCAGTGTTATGATAAAGGAAAAAGTACATTTCCTATTCAATGCTAATAAAATAAAATGCAGAAACCACCAAAGGAAAAAATTTCAATTATGATAAACATAACCATTTTACATCAGTAATCTACAATAACAATGTAAATGCACTTCCAAGACCTCCAATACAATCATAAATAAGCCATACAACTTTTCCATGGAAACGGAAAGGATGGACATGATTGATTGTTCATGCAATTACCAACTAGAGATACACCTATATTGCTTTCTGCTCCTAAGGGCAGTTCACCATGACCATTAGTACGAGAAGGACTCTGGAGAATAAGGTCTACAGTGGACCCTCTTGCCTTCATGCGAATCCCACCCATTTGCTATTCTCTTCTCCAGAGACCCACAAATTAAAATTCACTTTTTTTTCTCAATCGCCACAAACTCTAAGCACTTGAAGTATATTTCAACAACCAAAACCGTGCCTGCATAGTAGACCGAGAATTGTAATCATGGTGGCAAAGAAACTAGAATTAAGCTCAAACAAACATATGCAATAAAATATCTGGAAAATTTATGAAAGAGGAAACCTCCATCTACTTGTTTTACCGGCTTTGATCAAATACTAACACAAACCCAGTTAATATATATGCGTGTGAGTAAAAATATTGATGGTAAAACGTGTGCATACATAGGGGAAATATTAAATGCTTGTTGTTACAGCAAAGACTGAGTGATCATTAGAAAGAAAACCCACAAAGAAGAATGAAGAAGTTCACCTGTTAATCAAAGAGAGAGATATATAAGGATAGGAATGAGAAGCATACCTGAAGCTGGAAGCTTGAGAGAATGATGATGATGATGGAGAAGTGGGTACTAGAGAAGAAATTGAAGATTTGCTTGCATGCATTTCCATCGAACTTTCGCGTCCCTTTCTCGCCCATTAAACAAACATAGAGGTGTAAAAATGGACGGGCTGCACGAGCACGGTACGAGCACAGCACGTTAAAATTGAGTACAGCACGAGCACGACATGTTATAAGCCGTGCCATATTAAGCACGAAGCACGTAATGGACCGTGCTTGGCACGGCACGAGTCTATAATGGGTCAGACACGGCACATGCACATGACAGACCAGACACGACACAGACACGTGACAGACTAAGCACGTCATAGATGTAAATTTAAATTCAAATATTGATTTAAAATAGAATATATAAAATAAAACTATTAATTTTTTTAGATATATTTTTAGTTGAAATATTTATTATGTTATCTACCAATTAAAAAATAAAATATAATTATTTATTTTGAATAATTTTTATTTAGCTATATAATTTATATTATAAAAAATATGCAAAATATAATTGACACAAGCACGGCATGTGCTCGACACGAACACGACACGAGCACATAAGTGTTTGGGCCTATAGCACGCTTGGCACGGCACGAAAATTAAATGGGCTGGTACGAGCACAATATGAAAAATAAATGGATTGGCACAAGCACGGCACGAACATGATCGGACCAGCTTTTAAATAGACCGGACTAGCACGACACGACCCATTTTACACCTCTAAACAAACATGTTTTAGCTTGTGGCAAATTTTATTTTATTTTTTCCCAATAATAAAATAAATATTTTAATTATAAATAGTAAAATTATATAAATATATATAAAAAACGCTCTTTATTTATTTTAGTTTATTTTTTTTATATATATAAATATTTTAAAAAAAGTAATATGAATATTTTTTTATATGGTATTGTAATANTTTATTTTTTATTTTTAAGTTTCTATCTTTAGATTTGAAAAGTTCAACAACTTTTCAATATTTATAAAGAGTGGATTCTTGAATGCTTTTATGCAATTGATTAACACAAAGTCATTGATAAGATTTACAAGTCTTCCTATTGCCACATCTTCATTAATTATTTATTAAATTCAAAAATCTCCATAAATAGTATATATATTTTTATTATAAAATATTAACACATTAGTATAAACATCAATTTTGTTTTCTTTTAACAAAATTCTTGCATTCTTCAAATAGATATTTAAAATAAGAATATAATTAAAAAAGCAAATATTGGTAACAAGATTCAATAGAAAGAGGAACATGGAGACAAAGTGTTCCTCGGAGATGGGACCTTTTCTACCGTTCATGTCAATGCGTAGTATATATGTCAAATGAAGTTGATTTAAGTTGCCTCAACATCTAATAAGTTAAACATACATTTTCGTAAAAGCTTTAAATTACTAAATTATATTTTCACCAAAAAAAGAAATTACTAAATTATATATTTATGGATAACTTATTAACTCTAATAGTAGTTATTACCGTTAAAAAGAGTATTTTGGAACTTGCTTTGAAAACAAGTGCCAAAAATTATTTGAAGTAAAAATTTATATTGAACATTAATATAGATTTTCTGTAGTTTATCTCTATTTTAATTTAAATAATGTAATTTGAAACATTTAATATACATTTTTTACACAATTAATTTTTATGCACATAATTTTTTCTCTCTTATATAACATAGTAAAATGACTTAATTACATTTGCATCGATTTTTATAATTCATTCATTTTTTGGCCATTTTTATAATTATTAATATATATATATATATATATATACTGTTTTATCACATATTTGTATTTATATTTTTTACATTTTAAAAAATATTAAATTTGATTTATTATATTTAAAAAAAAACACTTTCATACAAAGTAGCAAGAATCAAGATATTGAAACAGGAACAGAAACCAACAAGAAAAGTAAAAAGCACAAGAAAAGTGTTTTTTCGTTTTTTTATTTTTATATTTCATTTAGCTTGTCGAGTCCAAAAAAGTATGCCATAAACCATGAAAGCACAGAGAAATCAATCGCAAGCCAGAACTAGAGAAACCATCCAGTACAACCTAACCACGAATATTGGGGCATTTCTCAAGTGCAACCCAACAGGGGTCTCCAACATGAACCCCCTGTTGGGAGGCAACTGGAAATATATGTGCCCGGTCAAAAAGTTAGAATTAAAAAAAAAAATGATTTTTTTTTTGTGCATTTACAAATTTAGCCTCAAATTTTTATAGTTTTCCAATTATACCCTCAATTAAATTATAACCTAAATTAACAACTCAAAAAATTTCAGAAACCTCCTCCCCCCAACGGCTTCTCCCCCCTTTCTTCTCCCCCGAAAATTCGGCTTCTCCCCCTTTTATTCGCCCCTGAAATTTCGGCCTCTCACCCAATCTTCTCCTACGACGCGGCGGCTTCGTCCATCTCCCCGACTCGCCGTCTTCCTCTTCCTCTTCCTCTTCCTCTTCCTCCTTCTCCTTCACCGACATTGGGAGTCTTCCTCCTTCACGCCGGCTTTTCAGTAAATACGGAGGCACTGTGCTTCACTTCATCCGGTCCGGTGCCGTTCTTCTCCCCCGACCAACACCGGTCATGTCTTAGTCGGTTCTCCAAGTGTCATTTTAATGGAGTAAATTTTCAATAGTCCGAGTATACCGTGTACTCAAAACTTCAAAGTAAGTAAAATCCTCAATGTGTAAAATATTGTCTTCAAAATATTTGATGTATGTTTAAATTTTATTCAAAACTGTTAAATTGGTAGTACTGTGTTTCTATTTTTAAATATTAGAAATATACTTTTAGATAATATATAACGATCTAGGGGTTTTTGTGCATTTCTGGGATGTAGCAGTTTGTGAGAACATGGCTGATGCACGCAAGGTCTTCGATGAAAGTCCCATGTTGGATTCAGTTTCATGGAATTCGATTTTGAAATTCAGTTTCAGAACACAATCATCGAATTTGAAGCTATTGTGTTCTTTTCTTGCATCAGATAGTAAATAGATTTTGCCTCGTCCACATCCGTCATTTGAATATACCCTGCCAAAATCGAATTCCATGAAACTGAATCCAACATGGAACTTTCATCGAAGACCTTACGTGCATCAGCCATTTTCTCACAAACTGCATACATGTTAATTAATGTGTTCTGAACAT
>QANX01006549.1:0-91481 GCA_003254975.1 Ochetophila trinervis
TGGGTAAGTGGCACGGTTCTGATATTAAAAAAGAAAAACGTTATTTGTAATTGGTGGTGACCATTGTTAGTGATATTTATATTCGCAATTTAAATGGTTATCTAAAAAAATTCACTTTCTCAAATTAAAATTTTAAACTAATAAAACAATATTTAAGTAATGTAATTAACTATTAATAACTATGCCAGCAATAAGTTCATCTATGGCCATCACCACTTATAACAAATAACAAAATTTTCTTAATTTAGAAAATAATAAAAAAGGTAGTAATTTGTAAATAAGGTACACGAAGTATGCACATGCACGTAAAAAAGAGAAAAGTTAAATAGAAAGAGAAATTGAAGGAGGGTGTGTAAGATAGGAAAAAGAAAAAGATGTAAAGTGTTTAGATTCGGTAACATGCAGTATTCAATTAATGGAAACCAATTTAATAATCTGGATCCGGGAAAAAAGAAAGTGATAAAAAAAATTATTGAAAATGAATCCAAACAAATTAGGCAGGCTTTATTTTTACCACGCGAAATAAGATTCTTCCATTTAGGGATGTAAACTGAAAATCTGAAAGTTCAAAATCTGATCAAATCCATCAGAAAAATGATATGTATAATTAATAAAATATGCAGAAAGGTTTATATAAATGTAGGTGTGTATTTATATATAAATTATATAAATTTGCGTTTTGTCATAGAAAATAACAGGTAGGGTTTATGCGAAACCTGGATATCAGTAGTTTTCTACATTACAATTAAACCCTACTAAAATGACTACAGTTACTAGCATTAAGCATCGTCAACAATAAAAACTCTTATGTATCATGTGCTTTATTTTTTTTAGAAGTGTTATTATTTCTCACAATTAGTGATCATCATCGGTGGCATCTGCTAATAATGTGGCAATCATTAAAAGATAGCATTTATTTATTTATTTATTTTAATACTAAATTAAATACATAATACAGATAAAATATAAAAGAGATGATGACCCACATCCTATTAGCTTAAGCTTTTAGAAATAGTGGTAATTCAACATGGTATCAGAGCCAAAAGACCTAATGGTCATAGGTTCTAAACTTAATAGCTCCATCCAAAAATTAAAAATATGTGTGAAGACCCAAATGAGCCCAAAAGAAGCCGGGCCAAAAATGCACATGTAAAGACTCAAACGGGCCTACATGTGAGGGGGAGTATTAATTATAAAATATAAAAGATATGATGACCCACATCCTATTAGCTTAAGTTTTTAAGATCAGTGGTGATTCAACAATATATAATACGGAAAAATAAATCCTTCAAGAGATAGTAATTTGAACCCACTCCTTTTTCTTAATATGGGTGCGAGGGACATACTGGTGAGACAATCTCACTGGTCATTGAAATAGAAAATACTATTGCAAAAAAAAAAAATTAGAAGCAAACAAAGCCTCTTAACTGTTCTCATAAATTGAAGTAATTATAGGGACTATAGTAAACATAGAATATTTCGTTTGAACTTTTTATAAGAAACTCTTCCAGTAAACTAAGAAACTTAGGTGATATATTGTTGAATCACCACTGATCCTAAAAGCTTAAATGGATAGAAAGTGGGTTATCATATTTTTTATATTTTATTTTTAATACCTCCCATCACATATAGGTCTGTTTGGATCCTTATATGTACATTTTCGGCCCGGCCATTTTTGAACTCATTTGGGTCCTCATACATATTTTTATTTTTGGGTGAAGCTATTGAGTTTTGAACATATGACTACTAAGTCTTTCAGCTCTGATACCATGTTGAATAACCACTGATCCTAAAAGCTTAAGCTGATAGAAAGTAGGTCATCATCTGTTTTATATTTTATCTTTAATATATATAAATGGTCTTAATAGTTATAACTTGTTACTTTGATGGCTGTTGTGCTCAACAATGTTACAAGACATAAAACTACGTTCAGCAATCATAAATTATCAGCTAATTCTGATCATATATAAATATAGATACATACATATATATATATATATATATATATATTAATTAAATACTTGATTTTTCACTTTATTTGTTGCCATAAATATAAAAAAAGGACGTGACCATATATTATAAATATTATCATTAAAAAAACTAGATTCCAAGTACACTTACCGACTTTATTTAGGATTTTTCAATATTTTTTTCCATATCAAATTAATAAAATAATAAAAAAAAAAGATGACAAAGCAAAGAAAAGAAAACAGGAAATCTCAACTAAATTGGCACCCTCAAACCTCCAACCCCAAAAATGTCAAATAATAATAATCAAAATTTATCAAGAAAAAGAAAATTGTTATTATTATTATTTGGACGTTTTTGTTCCTATTGCTACTACGTTTAGCTTTATTTGTCAGTCTATTAAGTAGGCAAATGGTATTCATTAATTTGGGGGTTATGAATAATTATGTTAGTGGTTTAATAATCAAAGCATCATAGACATGTCACCAACAATTACCAAATTCATTGGGAAAGTTTCATCTTTGTAGTGATAAATAACATATTTAGCTTCTTTTTCTTCTTTCTTTTCATGTTACACAAACAATAGCCCACCGTGCAAATAATATTAGGTCTGACAAAATATTATATGACATGATAATTTATGAATTTAACCCTACGATATTAGGTCGGATTAATATTAGTATTACTTTATAAGAAAACATATTAGAACATTTTAATATGATAAGTCACAATAATATTTTTTAACTATTTATTTCAGCAAACTTTTTATACTGATTATTTTTAATAAAAAAATATGAGATTCATATCTCATTGCATTGAAAATGGACAACTTTATATTTATTTATATATTGATGTCTTGTTTCAGATTATTTTTTTCTATTTTTTTTATTACTTATGTTTGATCTGGCTGGAGTTATCCCTACGAGGGACTTGATTTTCGGAAGGATAGGCAAAGGAGTTATAGCAATCGCTTTTGCTAGTAAATGGGGATGTTTATTTGACACCTGGAAGGTGACTAATATTCAGAAGCAGTGGTGACAGCTTTTAGGGGATGGAAGCCAATTTCAACTCTATTATGCATGTTGACAGACCCTCGTAACATCGAATGGTGTTGCAGTTTGAGCTTTCTGTGGAAGACTATTGGTGTTGTTTGTGGTTCAGCTTTTGAGGCTGAAATGCTTGCTATCCAATGGGCTATTGAGATTGCTGCTGGCCGTAACTGGTGTATGTCATGTGGTCTTCAAAGGATCCTGGTGGATACGCGTTATGGAATTCTTAAGATTAGGAGAAGTTTGCTTGTTTTAACTGGCTTTTAATTACTTGGAATTCTAGATCCTCTAATAGACTCGCTGATGAGTTAGTCAAAACCTCTATGTCTAATAGATTCTTTTGTGATTTTTCATCCTTGGATGATCTCCGTATATCTTTTCTGGATTTTGCTTGTAATGATAGGCTGCAGGGAGCCTTTTTATTAATGTAAGCCCCTCTTGGGTTTCCCTTTTTGTGCTATAATGCAACTTTTAATTAAAATAAATAAAATTGGTATTGGTTTGTAATATTTGGAATATATTTAAATTGAAAATTTTAATACATGTTCATTTTTTTAGCTATCACAGATATTTAATATAGCTTTATTTTATAATATTTTGAATTCAAAATTATTAGTAATTATGTGGAATTTTAGTATATTAATGCTTATTTTTTAGATGTTTAGTTTATCAATTGAACATGTATTAATTTAAGTAAAAAAATAGAATATATATTTTTAGGCCTAATAAACACAAATAAAATACAACACTAACATGACATGACATGGTTCAACACGAAAATTTAACAGGAGTTCGGGTGAAAAAGAAATGACACAAATATAATACATCATGACACGTTGCTAGACCTATATAATACCCTCATGGGGGTAAGAATTTACACCCTCTAATTTTCTTTTTTTTTTTTTTTGTTTTCTCATTTATTGATTTGGATATTTGTGATTCCGTTAATATAAGGATCGAAGGGCTTTGGTCTTTTTTCATTATATTCTTGATAAGGAATTTTTTCTTTTTTTCTTTTTATGAATCACACTAGCTATTCTACAGACCTTCTGAATTCAGAATGTCTATTTTTAGTTTTATTTTTATTTTTTTTGTAACATCTATATGCGGCAAAAAAATTGTTCAATCTACATAGCCATTGAAAAAGGTCTTATTGATATTTAAGTTTTATCAATTTATAACAAATAAAATTTTAACACCTTTCTAATGCTACAAAATTACTTGGTAAACATCTTGATGCTTTTACTAATGATTTATTTATTATTGTTTTTTAATCTGCACAATCGATATATATTGTTCCAAACTTAATTAGTGCCTCGTAATATAAGAAACCATAATGTGTGCATTTAATCATAGTAGACAGAAGTAAGGAGTAAAGTTGAAGAACTTACCAAATAAAAGGAAAAAGGTCTTCTTGATATTTAAGTTATATCAATTTTTAACTTATAAAATTTAACACCTACCTAATGACGTAATTACTTGGTAAACATCTTGGCGCTTTTACTAATGATTTGTTTATTATTGTGTTTTAATCTGGGCAATCTATAGATATATATATATATATATACTAGATTTTTATGCGTCCGTTGTACGCATAAATCTTTGCACACATAAATTATATATAACTTTAATGTATATTTTGAATTTTTTAATAATTTTGTATATTTATATTTTATAATTTTGAATCAAAAGTATTATTTATAGTTTGATTAAATTGCTATAGAAAATTATAACAGAGTAAGTTATCTTTATAAAATTACGCTTCTAAAAAAAACATTTTGTAAAATTAAGTTTCTAGAAAAAAATAATTGTTTCTATGTTACACGAGGTATTATTTAAAATTGCAATATAAATTGTTTGATTGTTAAATCTTAATATTTTAATATAAAATTCAATATTATAAAATGCATTTTATATCGCATCACTTTCTATGAATTAGGCATGATCTTATTTAACTGTTAAACAAGAGCAATTTACTAAAATGATTTGTCTATCTTATTTTGTCTATCAAAACTGTACAACTTCTAAAGCTAGCTACAAATAAATTAAGAGAGTTTATCTAGCAATCATCACAAGGAACAAATCAACATGTAATATTTGGATGTTTGGCCTTCACTTTCTCTGATATCATAGTTTAACCAAAAATATTGGAAAAAATCGATGCTTATTATTACAATATGGTGACTAATTGACAAGTTAATTTGTTGGAAAAATCTTCAGCAGATCAATTAAATTTTCAAATCAAATCAATTAACACATTTGGCCATGAAAGATGCAAGAATATATATAACTAAAATTCTTATAGTTTGTTAGATCCCAGTTACAAAACAAACTCCACTACCAAAAAGTCTAACATTTAATTTCTCACATATTCTACCTGCAACTTTACATAGATTTTTTACTCTAAAAACTAATTTATAGAAAAAATAAAACACAATTGGTTACTTTAAAATAATACAATACAATTAAGCACGCCACAAAAATTAAACTCAATTCTCAAACCGTTATCTACACTATGGTTCAACAATTGCTCATTTCTGATGGAGGCATCTGGGCCTCCACCTGTCTTTGTCGTAGCATAGAAGTTCCGGCATTATGCCACCTGTCAAATTAAAATTTTCCATTTTACTTGAGGAAAAATTCCAAAATGAAACAATAAACAAAAATACAAATAAAACCTCCAATGTCCACGCATGTTTAAGTTCGATTCTTAAATATAGTATATACTAATTGACAATATAAACATCTAACTACAAAATCACATGATTTATTTATTCAAAATTAAATGAAGCAAATCGGCCAATAGGAAATTTAATATAACAATAACAAAAAGAAATCATAAACTAAACTACATCATGAGCTATAGCTCTTTTTGGTCACATACAAAATGTTAGAATGAAAAAAAAATACAAAAGCAAGACAAAATAACTGTCAAAACAACAAAATTCACAAGAATTCAAAAAATTTATATTTTATCATTTTTAACTTATCTTTTTGTTTTTACAATTTTCGTTAAAATACCTATAAGAAAATCCATTGCTATTATAATTTTAACACTGAAAAGTATTTTCAAGAAGATCAAAGGAAGTAAAGACAAATCATAATAATATCAGGAAAGAAAGCTAAACTTTTTATTTTCTCAGCCTTTCATTTTCCTATTCCAGACATAAAACTATGTTCTAGTTCATTTGTAGCTTGTTAGTATAGCCAATCAAATAGATACACTCCAATCGTAGAATATGTTAAAACTCTGCACCATTTAGAAAAAAAAATAGCCAGTAAAAACAAACCTAAAAAAGAAGATCGAAAAGAATCAGAATAAAAGACAAAAGGATAATATATATCCTACATCTCTCATACATGAGTTTGTCAAAGGTGAAACTTATTTCTAAAAGCCAAGTCTTTGAATATAACACAAAAATTCTCTAAAGCAAAAGAGAAAAAATAAAATTAGACATTTACTTGAGATAATTTTTCTCTAAGACCATCACAAACATATGTAGAGAGAGATTTTTTTTTCTTTCTTTGTGAACAGATGTAGAGATGGAGTAAAATATACTATTAAAAACACTTTAAAACAAAAAGAAAGTAGCAACCAGTATCCACCTGGAACACTTCTTAGATCGAGATTGTTTTCTCAATTTTATTTCTTTCATTTTAGACGATGATCACTATTACTTCTTCGATTTCTCATTCTTCTCTAGCAAGGCAAAAAATATTTTGATCCAAATTAAATACGTAGCATAATAACCCATCACATTAAACAATAATAAGAAAAAATAAATAAATAAAATGAAAGAAAAACTTATCAAATCGACAAAACCTAGAAAATTTGGAATCGTACTATAGGATGTATATATATTTTGTCTTTTCCTCAGCATATTGCAGATCAACCAATGAAATCAAAGAAAAACTATTTTTTTCTCATACAAATCTAAAATTGTTTGTTTTCTTCCTCTAATACTCTTTTTGTACTGAAACAGTCCTTCAATTTTTTTGCTTGAACGATGGTATATCGTTTCAGCTGTATTATCATAAACAATCAGAAAACACATAACAAAAAAATGTTTAATCTAAAAAGTTAGGATTTTCATAGAATAAAATGCCAAAAGAAAAACAAAAATAAAAAATTAGATTTTAAAAACTGAGCAAGAAAAAAACAAAAAATATTGCACATTTTCTATGCTTCAAAGGTGAAACAAACCCACCATGATAACCACAAAATCCAAAACAAACCCACAAATGCCCAAACAAAATGGTCAAGAAAAAAAAAAAGGAATATTTTCTTACCATATGAGTAATCTCTTTTCCTCCTTTTCGAATATTTGATTAACGGAGTAGAAAATAGAAATGAGGATAATTAAAATGTGTGAGAAAATTATGATATAGAAATGAAAAAAATTAACAACAATGAATTTATTCCATCCACAAGACTCGAACCCGAGACCTTGCTTAAGGGGAAAAAATGCCCAACCATCCATCTCAACTTGCATTGATAACAATAATGTCATTTTTACTATGTAGAGAAAAAACAAACTATGGACGATGAAAAAAGACGGAAACCCATTTGGCTCCCCATTGTCCTTTATAATATATAAGATATATTGTTCCAAACTCAATCAGTGCCTCGTAATATAAGAAATCATAATGTGCATTTAATCATAGTAGATATAAGTAAGGAGTAAAGAAGAATTACCAAAAAAAGGGAAAAAAAGAAAAAGAAAAAAGGTATAGAAGAAGAAGCATTCATTATTTTGTTTTTGAGTTTCAAAACCTCCCTGCATGTCTCTCTACTTTTTCTTTTTCCTTTCTCTTTTGTTTCTTTTTTAATTCTTCTGGTTTATCACATAATGTCTGGTATGCAGGCTTTCTCTTTTGATTTTATTTTTATTAATTTCAGGACTGTTATTATTTTGTGAAATCAAGAATATGAATGAAAATGGTAAGACTTTTAAGGTTAGGTGCTTTTGCAGTTAGGGAGTGTATTTTTTGATAACTGGACCTAATCCTCCACAAAAATTAATGAATTCCTAAGGAAAAGTCTAAGTGTGCCATTGCCATAAACTTTTACTGTTAATCAAATTCTAATTTATTCTATTACTTGGTGTTTGAGTTTTATCAGTCTAGCTACAACTCTTTTGCTAGACTAGCTAGGTTTTGGATTTTTATTTTTATTTTTCTTACTTTTATTTTTGCTTTAACAATGCTTTTTGCTTTATATATATGGGACCATTTTCATCTTTTTACGCTTTAAGTTTTTCTTTAAACTATAAGTTTAACAATAATGAAGATCAATTCCATCATATATGCATATATAGTAAATTATTGGAACAGAGAAAATAAGGATGACATTAATGGTGGTCATGGGTAGGAAATTTTTCAGCTTTCTCTGTTTGCTCTTTGGTAGGAAAAGAGATGGCTATGGTGGATCAAAATTGTTTTGCTCAGCTTTATTATCTTATCCCTTGTGCTTGGATTCGGCTCTTACTTTTGCAGCTAGGGAGCGTAGAGAAAATGTACACTAATATTAGAGAGTATGAGTTGCATCTCGCTTAAACAGTTGGTTAAAGTAATATAAATATTAAGAAAAAAAAAAGTTTCTATGAAAAGCATAAACCATATGATCCTTTGTACGTAGAAGATCCTTTGTAATTGCATAAAGCATAAGAGAAGTCCACTTCTCATATATACATATATATATATATAACTTTATATATGTATAGTTAAAAATATATATACATACATATATATATATACAAGTTAAAATAATTGTCTTTTGATAATAGACTAAAATCTTCTTTCTCTTCAACTCCAATTTTCTTGTTCTTCCCCTAACTTTCCTTACCAACTTTTTCTCTGCTTTTTGTGTGCCTACATATTCTAGGAATTTTCTTTCTCTTTTTCTCTTTTTTCTTTTTCTCTTTTTTCTTTCTAGGGGTAAAAGTACAAGTTATGGAAATTGCAAGTGTAAAAACGTGTATGGGCTTTCATAAAATGAAATGTGTCCCTACAGCTTTATATTGGCTTTTATATATGACATTGTTATCCTCCTTTGGCAAAAGTAAGAGCTATACCCTCTTAATTAGATATGTAAAAAAAGTCCACAAATTTAAAAACCAATTAAATCCGACTAAAAAAGTAGAGCTCAAATTCAACTTAAACATAATATGGCCCGTCTCTAAGCTCGCCTAATTTCTTTCTGAACTGAGTTTATACTTTAGATTTTTAATATAGATTTTATTCAAATACTGGCCCACCGGATTACTCATCGAACCAATCGGAAGTCTAGCTCAAAGTAATTTTATAGTTTATTTTTTCTATTTTTATTTAATTTATTTTATTGTATATTGTATTTGTTTAATTGTTTTTAATATAATATATTTTGTAAATATTGGAAGATAAATTTGTTATTTTTATTTGGTTATTAAAATTGAGCCAAAAGAAAATCTTTGAATTAAAATATCATATTATCCAAAAAAATAAAATTCAAACTTTAAGCTTCAGACTTAAGCTTTGAACCCGTAGCTCGAGCTTAATATGAGAGCCTAAAGCCCATCTAGATAGGCATGGGGTTTGGTGCTGAGCTTTAAATTTGAAATATTGACCCGATTCAAACCAGCTCTAATTCTCTCTAGTCTCTACAGCCTAAAAAACCAAGGCTGAACCCGATTAGCCCAAATTGTTATTCTATTAAGGAGCTCGAATTTACACCCCTACTCTTAATACTAGCCACAAGACATATTAAATCTGTTGAAAACTTTCATTCATTATTGCCACTTCTTGCTACCTTAAAGCAAACAACAGTGGGGTAAAATCCTCAGCTGGAACCACGGTTTTTATCATTGAAATTTGGTCGAATATTCCCATTGTGCTTTAAATTCCATTCCATATGTTCACATAATAATTGCAAAAAGGTTAATTAATATAACAAAGATAATGGATATACTATCTAATAGACACTAATGATGTTATACTTACCATAATTTTAGAGCATTTTAATAATTTACAAATTAATTTCCTTCTAGTTTTCCAATATAAACCACATGATGCCGAAGGAGAGATGTTATGAGTTCGTTAAAATTTCATTATTAACCAAATATTAAAAGATGAAAACTGATACATAGTTTTCCTCAAAGTCTTACCACTTCCAAAATGGAATCTAATTGAAACTTAAGTAGTTATAAACACAATGTTACTATGGGGAATGACAGATAGTTTTTTTATGTTCGATAAGGAAAATGCTAATTTTGTTATTTTAAATTATTAATTATTGGTAAAAAGTACTACTAAACAAAATGGAGGCCAGTTGAATTTCTACTTCTTTCATAAGCTTAAGCTGATGGGAGGTGGACTTTCATTTTTTTTTAAGTCTTAACATGTGCTTTTAATTTTTCTTAGGTAAAGTTGTTGAGTTTGAAACTCAGGACCTCAAGACCTTAGGCTCTGATACCAAATTGAATTTCCACTTCTCTTATAAGCTTAAGCTGATGGGAAATGGATTTTCATTTCTTTTATGCATTTTCTCTAACACTTCTCACATGTAGGCACGACTTTTTTTGGACTCATTACAATGTCTAGCAATCACAAGGCCAAAAATTTCCTATACTGTAAATACACTAAGTCAATTTCTTCATTCCCCAACAATGAATCATTGGGAGGCTTACAAGAGGGTATTGCGATATTTGAAAGGTACCATGACAAGACCTGCCCTGGAAATCCCTCCAGATTATTCGAAGAGGCCTCGCCTGAGGAAGATTCTACCAGAACCCTTTGGGGTTGACAGGACCCACCCCACTTAGATCATGCCTGCATGACTTAATATTTCTATTAAGCCAATAAGCAGTTCATTATCTCTACCAAGCCACCATTAAATAAATAAAATTCAACAAACGGAAAAAAATACTCTACTGCTAAGAATTTTATTGAAAATTTCGGCAACATCTCGTCTGTTTTTGCAACATCCCCCAAATACATATAATTGCAAATCCTGCAAGCAAACACATTCCTATACATAATTCAATCTACCAGCACACAATTCCATATCGTACCACATCCCGACAAACAGTTTAGCATCCAACTAAATACATCATCTATATAATCAGTAGCTGGACTTAGTATGAAAGCTTAGCTGCCTACATACCCTTTTTAATAGGGATCAAGCTACCTATAGTTCTTAAAGCATATTTACACCAAATATGCCACTTTTGATACAATTGCTATTCAGAAGTCAAATCGACAAACATAAATTCTAACTCACATCCATTCACGTCCACAAAATTTATTTTAAATCCATAAACAAGGTATGCATTCAAACACGTGTATGAATATGCATGTATTTACTCTAGAGAAAATAACATTTCTCAACAATTTTCAAGGATCATTAAATCATTAAAACATAATCAGGGCGAACATAATTTAATAATTTCCTTAAAATCACAAATCACATTCATCAGCAAAACATAACTATTCATACCCATCAATTTCATATTTATTCAAAATCAAATGTAGTCCAATTAATATATTCCCACAAACCACTAACAAAACATTAAATACATATCTATACAACGAATTGTAATTACCTGTTTATGATTCATTCCACATATTACATTTCCAAATTAGCTCATCACGGAGCTAAAAGCCACATACAACACCCAAGGTACGAAACACAAAATTCAATATCCATTTCGATTCTATGTAAATACAGAATCCCATAACGGTTCTCAATAACCACAGAGTCCTTGTACATTCACAAACAATATCTAAACACAATATTCAGTTCCTCAATTTAGAGATAAAATGCAACCACAATCTATTTTTTTTACAGTTATCAGAATATAGCTCCAAATCAAACAATTCCTAAATACTTAACAATAAATTGTAATATATACATCAAATCGAAGCTTGAGAAAAATACAACACCACGGTCAACTCAAATTGTCTAATTGTTGCCGGCTGTGGCTGGAAATTGGCTCGAAACTCACAGCCAAAAAGGGGTTTCCTAATCCCGATCAAACCAGGAGGAATTACATCAAATTGATGGTAAAATTGGATTCCTAAGGTCCAAATTAGGGGAAAAGAAGCTAACCCATTGCTGAAAACTCACCGGAATCCGGCGAATAGAGGCGAAGAAACTTACCGGACTTTTTGCATTTTTCAGCGATCTAGGAGGTTCCACGGTTGCTCGCCGGCTTGGTTGGATAGAGGAGGTGACCAGCTTCAATCTCGGGTGGTGGATTGGCCAATCCCTCGCCGGAGTCCTGCAAACCAGAACGAGGAGACAATCGACTTTTGACGATCTCCGGTGGTCCAGGCGTTCCCACAGTCGATCACCGGTGCCACTGAATCAGGGATGTTGCCGGCTTCAAACTCCTGTAGTTTCCGGCCTGAGCTGGCCAAAAAATAGCCGTTGCCGGCGAAGGGGGGAGGCGAGTCGGTGGGTGGCTCTGCACGCACAGGTGTCGGGGGGGGGGAATTCTGGAATTTTAAAGAAATAGGTAAAGGCATTGTTGTCCTTTTAAGTCCAGTCCCTGCCAAATTACTAAAATGCCCCTCACATAATTTTAAGCATAACTTCTCGGTCTTAGCTCTAAATCCAGCATACTACTAGTCTACGGACTCGTGCCAATGAGCTCTACGCAACGGTACCACAATCGAAGCCAAAACATAACCACACAAAAAGTCAACCCTGGGCCCACTCAAGGTCAAACTGGTCAAACTTGAAAATTTTACTATATTTTCTTGGTATAGGATATGACAGGGGTAGCCGACAGAATCCTCCTCCAAAAGAGGGTTTATTGCACAATTAAACAATAAATAAGACGGAATATGAAGATAAGATATGCATCGCAACAAAAATCTACTAGTCATACCAAAATAAATATTGAAACAGCTTAGAATGTAGGTGGGAAAGTCAGAGCCACTAAAAGAGATAGACAGAAAAATATAAAAATTTCAAGTCCGAGAGTAAATAGAATAAAAGAAACAGAGTCTTTTACATAAAAAGAAGCAGTAGAGAATGCGATGCCGGCGGTAGCTCACGAGAACCTGCAGCTAGGACCTAGGGAACGAAGTTAAAAAAATAAAACTTGAGATATAATTATCTCCGTGAGTGCTCATAGATAACTACAAAAATATATGTTCAGTAGTTAAAATTCTTTACACTCAAACCTCATGTCACTCAGTTGAAAAGTTCTCCATTTTGAAAAAAATTTCGCAAAACCCTTAGTGTTACTCCCCAGAAAAAAATCAGTAAATCAAGTACAGTACGAAATCAGGAGCAAAAATGTAATTTAACGTAACCATAAAATCACATTATCAAAACTCAAGAATCATAAATGAAATTAATAAATATTTAAATGATTGTCAAACACATTTTCATAAACTAGCAAGTAAGTGGGTCATAACTCGAAAACCAAAGGCCATAGGCCACGATCCATGAAATCAGAACCATCAATTTAAAATCAGCAATCAACAAATATAAAACCAAACTGGTACCACATCATAGTATCGTGCCGTGTGACCCTCAGCGTCCTGACGGCGTCACATGCAGAGGTAACGGGTATACTCATCACAACGAACCGGCGTCCCAAATCCGTCATGGCAGGATCCTCATCATCTCTCTCCCAACACATGTCCGCAGCAGAGGATGGCATAGTAACACAATACCGCGCATAATAATCATACATCTCAATCAACATCTCGATACCATGTGGTACTCCTCAAAATCATTTCTAAAATCATCCATCACGTGATATCATCAATTTTTTTTTTCAAATCCTTTTATTTTTAAACAATTTTCCAAAATCTTATATTTTGAAAAATTTTATGAAAACAATCAAATATTTCGAATATCAGAAAATTGCTCCAAAATTTTTTTAAATTACACAAAAGCCACAACATTTCTTTGAAATTACCATTTTCTACAAACTTGCAAAAAAATCCAAAATTTCATAAATCACCAATAACTATTTAAAACATAAATCTCATATTTATCCCAAATAAATATGAGTTCCATTAAAATCACAAATGCATAGATAGTCTTAAATCATCAACCATTTAAATCAGCATATAATATATTTAATAAATATAATTTAAAAGCACAAGAAAATCAAATCAAAACAAATCATAAGCGATGCAATCATAATAATATAAAATCCAAAATGTTTAGAAAATAAATGCACTCACAGATCCGAAGCGTGCTCCTGCTGGATTTCCAGTCCAGCCATCGATCGTGTGCGAACACCTAAAAATAATTTACCAAAAATTCTTTTAATTACTGAAAGACTAACCAAAGGCTCATAGGAGTCCTCTGACTCTCCAATTACAAGATTAAAACACTAATTACTAAAATATCTCAACATTTATTGTAATTACGTAAATGTCTCAATATTTTTAGAAATTACAAAAATGCCCCAAATCAGAAAAAATCCCCAAAATACATGGATTTTCCCATTTCAAGTCTGATTTCAACAAACTTTATACTGAAACGAAATTGAAGATGTAAGGAACGAGAAGCTACCTTCAATTTGAAAATTTGTCACAGCCAATGATCAGAATCAGTCTCAAAAAATTGGAGCTCAACCGGAATTGGGTGTCTCCGAATCCGACCGAAATTGGATCAAATCGACGGCACAGCAATCTTGTCCATGACCCTAGGAACACATTGGGACGGGTGGTGAGCACCCACTTGCAGCCGGTGGCTCTGCTAGAGGGAAGGAAGATCCGACCAAAGATTGAGTCCTTTGAGGGGTTTAACGGCACGGTCTGAACCTCGTGGTGGTGGCTGTGTAGTGCCACTCGCCGACGAACGGAGTAGATTGAGGTGTGATGCGTGTCGTAAACACCAAAATTAATTACTGAATTTAAACACTACCGTAGTAGCAGCAAGTTCAGGTCGATTCCACAGAGACTGATGATCAAACTATTTCTATTCCAATTAAAGCAAAATTAAAAAGATAAAAGGGGGATTTTATGTTGGAAAGTTCAATTATTAAAGAAAACAATTTAATAAATACCGAAAATAACAATAGGAGAATACCTTGGGTCAGAGTATCTTCAATTACTAAAGAACAGGTGACCACAGACAAAAATATATCCAAAAATAATCATTAAATGTTGGATTGAATAAAATAGCATGGCCAATTTTATTCAAACTCTCACAATTAATTAATTCAGATACGATCATAAATTAATCCTAATCCTGAAATATCTAAACCAACGTGATCTAAATCAAATCAGAACAGCATTAAGAACAATAGCAACCAACAATAAACAAGTTCTACAAACGTTGTAAAACTTTAATCTATTATGCATTCTCCTAAGAAATTAACAAAAGCTTAGCATGCAATTATTAAAATCAAAGTGCTACTAAACATAGAACATTCAATACGATTAAATTCCTAATTAGCAAATACACAATCCACAAATAATTATAACGGATCCAAATTATAATCAAAGAGAATTGAATAATAAACAAATAAATTGGAAGAACACAAATTGAATAATTATAATTGAATTAAAACTTATAAACAATGTCTCACACCTTATACTTTAGCAATGAACAATACTCTTTCCTAAGAGAGAGATTTAGCTACTCATAATTGTTAGAAATCTCTTTTCTTTTCTGTTTTTGCTCTCAAAACGGCTACCCTACTACAAGATAACTTAAACCTATTTAAACTAAAAACCTAGGGCTACAAAACACACAAAAACGTGCCTAAACGGACCAACTTCGCGCCCATCCAGGCTCCAGGCCAGGCGCCTGGGCATGCACCTGGGCTGCACTGCCTTGCTGCCAACGTCCAGTTAATTACGGTTTTGCCACTGCTTCTTCAGTTTTTCTGTTTAATTACGATTTTGCCACTGTTTCTTCATTTTTCATCACTTTAAGCTCAAATCCACCTAAAACATAGAAAAATATAAATTAATCCATTTTAAGTGAATAAAACATGCTCAAATCAAGTATTAAGGTATATAAAATATATATAAATTGTATCCCATCAAGGTGGAAGGTGGCTGTCATGGGTGGTTTTCTAGCAACTTCGAAGCCCTTTTCCGTCGTGATACGGCAGCTTCCGGGGTTGAACTTGGTACCAAATCGTAGATTGCCACACCAGCTTTCCAACGGTACCAAGCACGCTCCCTAACAAGGAGATAATACAGCCGGCCAAAGTATGTGTCGCAGCCGTGCACCGTCTCTTGGACTTCCTGCATTTGCCGGTGATTCAGGCGGCTCCACGGCGAACCACCGATACTGTTAGGTGGAGGAGGTCGCCGGCTTCGATTCTCGGGTGGTCTCCGGCCCGCTCCGGCCAGAAAATGGTGGCTGCCAGCGAGGGAAAGAAGGTGGCGTGGTGAGGCTTGTGGGAGGCGTCGGGGGGAAGGGTGTGTGCGAAATTTCCAGAATTCTGGAAATTTTTAAAGATGAAGCTAAGGGCATTTTGGTATTTTCACACCCTTTTAACTCCAACCATTGCCAAATTACCAAAAAGCCCTTCACACTAAAATGACCATAACTTCACGGTCTTAGCTCTGAAACGAGCATACTACTAGTCTACGGACTCATATCGATTAGCTATACGCAACGGTACCAAAGTAAAAGCCAAAACATAACAACTCAAAAAGTCAACCCTAGGCCCACTCAAGGTCAAACTGGTCAAACTTGAAAATTTTACTATTTTTCTCAAAATAGGATGTTACATACCATCACACATGGTCTTAAGTTGCAAGCCAATTGTATATTGAAAGTACAAGGGTTTGTTAATAGTGATTGGGCTAGCAATTTAGATGAGAGGAAGTGTGTGAGTGGATTTTGTGTATATTTTGGAACAAATCTCATATCTTGGAGCTCTAAGAAGCAGCATGTCATTGCTCAATCAACCACCAAACTAGAATATCGAGCGCTGGCACACAGTACAGCAAAGATATGTTGGCTTCAAAACCTCACTCAAGAACTTCATTTTGACTTGGCTTGTTCGATTGTATGGAGCGATAATACTGGTCCTTCAACTTTGGCAGCAAATCATGTGCTTCATGCTCATATGAAGCATATTGAAATAGATCTCCATTTTGTTAGAAACAAAGTGATCCAAAAGACTCTTGAAGTAAGATACATTCCCACTCATGAACAAGTAGCAGATGTCTTCACCAAACCTTTGGGTACAGCTTAGTTTATCTACTTGAGAGATAAGCTGCATATAGAATCGTTTGTACAAGATTCATTATGAGAAGTTTTGAAAGTTATAGGAAGTTTCTTTTGCGGGGGCATATTGAGGATAT
Organism: Ochetophila trinervis; assembly: GCA_003254975.1. Classification (NCBI taxonomy): domain Eukaryota; kingdom Viridiplantae; phylum Streptophyta; class Magnoliopsida; order Rosales; family Rhamnaceae; genus Ochetophila; species Ochetophila trinervis. Next base: position 17,295 of record QANX01006549.1, read on the forward strand.
AGTTGTTATTCTTCTAAGTCGGTTATCTAGAGGTTAGAGAAGTTAGAAATTAGTTTCTATTTTGTTACAATATTTGTTAAAAGAGTACATGTGTCTTGTTCTCATTAGTTTATTCTTTTTCAGATTTCTTGTATATAAGCTGCTTTAGCCAGCTAATTCATCATTATATTTAGCTTTTTAACTATTCACAATTAATATTTTTCTCTCTTTTTCTAAAAAAATATAGAATTAAAGTTTATCTCCCATAAGCTTAAGTTAAATTTATGGAAGAAGTGGAAATTTAATTAGGCCTAACACATTAATTTAAATGGGGAGAAAAAAAGGGAAAAAAAGTGTAAAAACCATCTCTTAAATGGGTTTGTTTTAATGCATTGACAATAAAAGACTTTAAAACAAAAAAAAAAAATTACAACAATGAAATTTTAAGAGAAACTACCAATTGAGAAACTAAAGCTTGAGAGGAGAAAGTTTAGAGTTGTTATTATGGCTACCGCTTTATACAGACTTTGAAGTCTAAGTCCTTATTAAAATAAGAGTAATGCTATACATACCGTAATATATACTAAATTTATTTATCAAAAGATAAACGAAGATATATTGATTGACATATTCATATAACTTAAATAAGAATAAATAATGTTTACCAAATAAAATTAAATAAAAATAAATAAACTCTTAAATGGATAAGTAAATTAAAAACAAAATTAATTAAATATTGTCATATTATTCACTATGTCATTTGATAAATAAATTATTGTTAATATTTTAATAAGCCTAACATTATTGTTAAAGTGTTGATAAATTACATATAAAACAAAATAAAATAAATAAGTAAGCCCAGATAAAACTAAAACTGGCCTATCCGAACTCTTTATTTTGATGAAAAATGTGGGTTAAAGATTGCCTCATGTTTCACTAAATTAGGATGATTTCATTAATCATGTGAATGTGTTTCCCATCCATTATAGCCATAATGAGCCTTGCTATATATCTTGGTCTATCACAATATTGGATATCATGATGATATCTTCATGGTATCGTTGCATTGATCCTTCTAAATTAGACCATTTGGATCAGCCTTTAGGATCATTTAATTCTCAATTTGGCTATAATTTTGACTTTTGAGCTCAATTAATATTGTATATTTAATGTGGTTGAGGACTTGCTTTTCTAATTTTATAGGGATACAATTTTTTAAAACAATAATTTTTAAAGGTTATTTTTATTTGTTTAATAAAAAAATATATTCTCTATGCATATATAATATAACAAAATTATTTTTAACTCACATAATTATTAAATATAAAAATTTATAAATCTAGACATAATTTTTACTAATTTTGTATATAATTAATGGGTTTGGGAAAGGAAAGTATAATTCCATTGAATCTAAGACGAAAATATTTCCTTGGTATCAGTCTAAAACCTTTACAAATTGACTTATATTGTGGGTTTTATTTTTATTTTTATTTTATTTTATTTTATTTTAACTTTTATTGTAGTTTCTAACCCACTTTCTTTCACTCATAAATTTTTTAATATTCTATTTCTATTATAATAAATGGTTTAACACTATACAAACGCAAATTGATAAAAAAAAAAGAAAAAAATGATGATGACGGACGAGTTATTATCACCATCAAGTATAGGCTGACCCATGACCCATTATTGATTACAACATTACAATAAAAACTAGTCCCATAAAAAAATTTATAACTCCAAATTGACCCCCTCTAACAAAATTTTCTAGATCCACCCCTATATATAAATATATACATACACACACATACATATTTGTTATAAAACCCACCTGGTGGCACATTATTATGCGGGCCAAGTGGGTAGGTTTTGTTTTTATATATTTTTTTATGATTGTTTTGGTATTTTTAATTAAATAATTTCAAATGCTATAAAATTTTAAAAAATAAATAAATAAAAATTCAAAGCACGGTAACATATCCCATTGTTATCTTTTGCATAGTAATTTCTATTCGATTTATTTATTTATTTTAAAGCCAATCTCAAATCCTACAAATATTAAATTATTATATATATTACGTATAAAATTTTAGTTAATATAAATTTATGCAAGTGCAATTTCAGAGTTTAAGAGAAATAATGGTTAATATTGTATATTTAACGTGGTTAAAGACTTGCTTTACTAATTTTATACCAACACAATTTGTTTAAAACAATAAATTTTAAAGGTTATTTTTATTTATTTAATAGAAAATATATTCTCTATGCATATATAATATAACAAAATTATTTTTAACTCACATAATTAATATAAAAATTTATAAATTTAGATATAATTTTTACTAATTTTTTAATATAATTAATGGGTTTGGGAAAGGAGAGTATAATTCCCATTTCAATTTAAGACGAAAATATTTTCCTTATCAGTCTAAACTTTTACACGCTGAATTTTATTGTGGTTTTCCCTTTTTTTGCTTTTTTCTTTTTTTTTTTGAACTTTTATTGTAGTTTCTAACCTTATATTATAATAAATGGTTCAATATAATACAAACACAAATTAGTAAAAAGAGACGATATTTGATGGTAGACAAGTTAATAAAATTGGCCCACTCTAACAAAATTTTCTAGATCCAGATGATGATCCGGATGCTGTTCTTTCTCTGCTGATCCAGTTGATGCAAGAGATTCTGACCCATCATCATCTGTATTAATTCAAGCAAAAAAAGAATAAGAAAACAAGAAAGTCTACTTACGAAACAAGATATAGAAGGCTGTCTTCTTCATTGACGAGATAGAGACCAACTACTAAATCAACATTATTAGCCTATAATCCTTCGAAAAGTTGTATTAGTTGCAGATAGTTGATTACAAAACTAATGTTTTCAGATCAGGACCCGCAGATTAACATATAGCCATGCTAAAAGCATTTTAAATAACCTTTTTTCATTGCCCAAGAAATCGCAACTCAAAGAATTCTGTTTCTTAACTACCAGATTTGGCTAAAGAAACATGCCTAAGTATTTATGACCCTTAATTTATTTTTATTTGCTCTTTTATTTCTCTTGGAAAGATGACAAGCATAGTGTTCTCAAGAAAATGAAGCTGGAAAAAATGCAGAACCACGATTGTCAACTTATTCTCACCTGAATATGCTGGGTGATCAGGAAGATGTCTCCCTGCAGTTATCTGAATGTTTTCTGGCAGAGGACAATTACAGAAAGAACCTGAAACTTCAAAGAAATCTGTAGTCAGGTAAATGAATATCTAATTTACATTCACAGAACAGAAATAGGTCAGCCATGCAGTCTTCACCCTCAGTATCCATTCTATGTGCAGCTGCCATATGGCATGGACACTGTGTTCTCCTAAACATAATCTAATATGGTTGACATATAATTATACAACGGGGCAAATCTAGAGCTAGGTCCATCAAAAACCGGGATAGACTAAAGTAAAACCCTATTGTGTTACCAGCCATGAAATCCCTATTGACTAAAACCGGTAACGTTAGCAGCCGATTATAAAATTTTAATCAAAAAAAAAAAAAAAATGAAATCGCTTAAAAGTTATCACAATTCACTTTCACTCTTCACTTTCACTCTTCACTTTCAGCCTTTCCTCATTCTCAATATCACGATTCTCTCTCAAATTTTCATCTCTCACTCTCTCATAGGAGCCAAAATCACCAGCTTCCTCCACATGACCTGATCCTACATCTACTGATAATGCTAAGTTTCAGATTGTTTTACCATTATCAGAGATTGGTTGAAGACCGATCCCAAAGGTACCATAAGATATATGAAGGAGAGATTGCACTACTAGAAAATAGGGTCAGAAACGACGGTGAAAAACCAACGTCTTAAGTGTTTACACGACGGACACAAAACTGTCGTCTAATTAGGCGTCGTCGATAGTCATAAAATATAGACGACGGTTAAAAACTGACGTCTAAAACATTATTACGACAGATCACACCGTCGTCTAAAACCATGCTGAAGCCACATGGACGCCACGCGGAAAATATATAGACAACGGTTTCTACATAAAAATCGTCGTTTTTTTTTTCAGCAGCTTTTAAATCAATTTATACAAAATTATATTAAATATTAAATATATTCTAATTACAAAACTCTTATACAAAATTACTAATTAAACCAAAACTCTCATATACAATTTTTCACACAATATGTGCACAATATATGCACGGGTAGTTCATACATATCATTGAGTTTAATACATATCATCGGGTTTCATACATATCATCGGGTTTAATATATATCACCAGATAGTTCATACAATTTCTGATTATATAGACAATATACAAATTAACAACCAACTTAACAAATACATTCAATATTCAATATTTGAACTTTCTAATGAACGAGTTAGGCCCATCATATACAAATTAACAACCAGATGAACACAATATATTCAATATTCAAACTTTTCAATGCACGGATTCAAACATTTTCACGGAATAATACATTCACAGTTTGTTAAAAACAATGTAAATAGATTGCCGAGTACTAACCTTAAAGTTTTTGGGTTAAAAATCACAAATATTATGTGAAATGAAGAAGTAATCCAACCATAATGAAGAAGAGGAGGAACGGCGACCACAATGGAGAAGATGAGGAACATCGGCGTGTGCTTTAGGGTTTCTAAAGAAGTGAGGGAAAATGAGAGAGGAAGAGGCGTGTAAAGAACAAAACACAGAGTTAAAAACGACAGACAAAAGCTAGGCCCATCGTCATTACTCAGATAACACGGCTACAAAATGGTGTCATTTTGTAATGGAACAGTCGTTTTTTGTTTTTTTACCTAGGAAGGGGTAAAAACGACGGTTTTGTAATGAAATCGTCGTTTTTACCCAAATAATAATTTTTTTATAATTTTTTTTATACCAGGAAGGGTAAAAACGACAGTTACATTATGAAACCGTCGTTTTTACCCTTATAAGACGACGTTTTTGTAATGGAATTATTGTCTTTACTCCAAACGGCACCATTTTGTGTAAACATGACGGTTTTGTCTATGGAATCATTTGGAACCATCATATATAGCCTACAACCAATACAAGTGGCATCCACGTGTCTTTTGACATTATAAACAACGGCTTTTATGAGAAACTGTCATTTATAACATAGACTAAAAACGACGGTCCCCAAAGGAACATCGTAGATAGCCTACAACCAAGACACATGGATGCCACATGTCTTGGGGCATTATAAACGATGGTTTTAGTGGGTAACCGTCGTTAATAACCTACAACAACAACGACGGTTCTTCCTAAACCGTCGTTTATATTTGTTTTAATTCTAACATATGGTATCAGAGCCACCTTCACTACGCCAAAAACCTTAATAGGCAACACCAAATGCGCGACAAACCAAAAAAATTATGTTGCGAAAAACTAACGGCGACACAAACATAGTGCATCGTCTTTATTTGAACAAAATAGTGACGCAAACACGTCGCTAAAATGTGCATGAAATTATCTTTCACAACACGCGATTGACAAACGTCGCAAAAAAACTGGCGCCAAGCATATTCGGCGACATGCATTCGGCAAGTGTCGCGAAAAATCTGCTCGCCAAATACATTTGCGACGGGCATTCGTAAAGTGTCGCTGAAAATCTATGCGGCAATCACATTCAGCGACACCCATTGAACAAGTGTCACGAAATAGTTGCGCGCCAAAATACTTTCCGCGACACATATACTTCATATGTCGCGATTTAGTTTAGCACTACAACAATGGCGACACTAGTGTCGCCATTTCTCTTCAAAATTTCCTCAATTAGTTGCAATTTGATTAAAATGTGGCAACACCAGCGTCGCATGTTCTCTTATAAAAGAATGATATTAAAAAGTATCTGGACTAGCATGCATATGCCTCGGTATTTAATTCATATCACACTAAAAATTAATTCACACCTACCACAATTATTTCACAATACCAAAATAATGAATTCACACCTACCATTCTCTATCTATAAATACGTACCTCTATTTTGAAAGAGAATCATTGATGTGTGTCGTAAACACCAAAATTATAATACTGAATTTACCAGAACTATAGTAGTGGCAAGTCCAGGTCGAATCCACAGGGACTGTGTTAAATTCCAATTTAAATTCTATCCTAGTAAAACTCTAAACTAAAAAGATAAAAATGGGGGGTTTTAGATTGCTTGCAAAATATTATAAATTAAATCAAAACTAGTAAATACTGAAAAGAAATAAATAAGAGAAACTCTTGGGATCAGAATAATTCATATGACTAGTAAACAATTAATCATAGACATAAAAATTCCAATTCTTCATTCAGTTTGGCATAAATAATTGGCACGGCCTAATTATTCTATACTTTTCACTAAAATAAACTAATCCAGATACGATCATGAATTAGTTATAATTCTGAAATTAAATCTAGAATCAACGTGAACTGGATTTATCTCAGAAAATAATCAAGAACAAGAGAAAAGTCAAATAAAGACAAACTCTACAAACGTTGCAAAGTTTTAATCTAATTTATATTTTTCATAGACAATTAATAGAAATTGGGATCATAACCGTTAAAGTCTATTTGCTACTAATTATTAAAAACCTAATTCGATTGAGAATTCAATTTAGCAATAATCCAATCTCACATAAAAATAACGGATCCAAATTATAATTATGAGAAATTGAAAATAGAAACAATAAACACAGAAGAACATAAACTGAATGATTAAATTGGATTGAAATAAAAACAAGTCTCACAATTGCATAACTAGCTTAGAATTATTCTTACCCAATAAAAGAATGTTAGAAGCACAAACTTGAGAGAGAAAGTCAATTCTAATGGTAAAATTCCTCTAAAAGTCGGCTCCCCCTTTTACAACACTGATAAAACATATTTATACTAAAATTTAGGGTTAAAGCTGATAAAATCGCGTAAAAACGAACAAATTCGCGCTCACCCAGGCGGCTGTCCAGGCGCCTGGGAAATGCACCTGGGCTGCACTGCCTTGCTGCCAACGTCCAATTAATTACGGTTTTGCCACTGCTTCTTCAGTTTTTCTGTTTAATTACGATTTTGCCAATGTTTCTTCATTTTTCATCCTTTTAAGCTCAAATCCACGTAAAACATAGAAAAATATAAATTAATCCATTTTAATTGAATAAAACATGCTCAAATCAAGTATTAAAGTATATAAAAAATATATAAATTGCATCCTATCAAATACCCCCATACTTAATCTTTGCACGTCCCGGGCAAATAATAAAATATTATATTTAAAAAAACTAAATCAATCAAGTAACAAAATATTATAGACAAAGACACAACCAAAAATTCAACAACTAGCACATCATAGCCACATGAATCGAACAATCGTCAATCTTACTAGCAACCAACTTAATTAAGCTCAATTCAACTAGCTCGGCAAATAACTCACTGAATTCTCTCGAATCACTTAAGTGTTTACAAGGTTGAAAATATTATCTCGAATTCAATGTAAAAACTTGCTCTACCATAAGCTTGCTTATCAATCTAATCTCCACCAACTAGCATACAATTAAGCACAAATCCGAAGGTCTTTTAAAAGGTTGTAAAGTGGCTTAGGTAAATGTAAGGTAGAAAGAAAATCATAAGAAAAACAATGGGTTAACATCCAAAATTCAACAGAGCATTCAAGATATGATCTTACTAATACCCATCAGCATTTTCCAACTATTTTCCTTTTCCTTTAAACTTATCACATTTAGCCCAATTCTCATGCTTTTACACAAAAACAAATATTTCTCACTTTTTTTTTTCTTTTTTTTTCAACAAACACACCAAAGCATGAGAATTCTAAAGATTTTTCTTCAGCCACTGCCAACCACCATAAGTATGATCACCCACACACTTAGTCAAAACAATCTTTTTGCTGCAAACAACCCATAAAATCCACCATCACACGTCCCAAATGCTCAATTAGACTCAGGATAGGAAAAAATAGTCAAAAATAAAGTCCAAGGCTTGTAATGTAGGCTACAGAACAAAGAAAAAGATCATAAAAGCTCAAAGGGGTTAAACTTTGATAAACATAAAGGTTGGCTTTTTTAGGCTAAGTGGCTAAAATAAAATAAAATGCCTTCATCATTTTAATGCAAAAAAAGTAGCAATGTGATCTCAATAAGCATGTCAAAGCAAGTTCTAAAGATACAAATTCATACATGAATATCACTCACAAAAATGATTAAAAGAAGTGATTAATTCAACTTTAAGGCTCAAAAGCTCACTTAAGTTTTAATTTACCGAGACTAGCTTTCATTTAACCCAATTCAAATGGTTGCTAAAACAGACTTCAAATTGCTAAATTCACTTAGCTAAACATGCTATTTATTTCATTTTATCTAAATCTCCATCTATAATAATAATACTTTCATGACTCAACGCAATGAGAAACATCAAAAATTAAACAAAGCAGTGTTGACTAATCTCAGTCTCAGCCCAGAAACACAAATAAAAAAGTAAACTAAAAAACTAAACAAAATATGAATAAACTAAAATAACTAACCTAACTAAATAATCATAAATTACCCCCCCACACTTAAATCACATTGTCCCCAATGTGAATAAGATGAATCAAATATATGAAGAGAAAAGTAATACTCCCCTGAAAAAGCGAAGTCCACATTATGCACAAGGACAAGCCAAATTACTGGTGTGATCGGGTATTTTTTTTTTTTTTGCTGCACCTCCTACAAAACAAAACAAAAACAAAAATTAAACAATAGTTAACTGAAATTAAGAAAAACAAAACATAAAAACTTCTAAAATGAAATCTTTGTGGGTTGCCTCCCACACAGCGCCTTTGTTTATTGTCATCGCCTCGACATGGCCTTGAATTTCTCAAGTAATGGACACGCCATCAAATATTTTGAATTTCTTCACTTCTCCATTGAATTCAAATGTCAAGGCTCCTTCATGAACATAAATTCTTTCAATTTTTGTTCGATATTCTGATAATATGGTCATGAGCCTGTAACAACACAAACTAAAAAAAAAACTAGAATAGAAGTTAGAAATAAAAATCAAAGCACAGTCCCCGGCAACGGCGCCAAAATTTGATGTGTGTCGTAAACACCAAAATTATAATACTGAATTTACCAGAACTATAGTAGTGGCAAGTCCAGGTCGAATCCACAGGGACTGTGTTGAATTCCAATTTAAATTCTATCCTAGTAAAACTCTAAACTAAAAAGATAAAAATGGGGGGTTTTAGATTGCTTGCAAAATATTCTAAATTAAATCAAAACTAGTAAATACTGAAAAGAAATAAATAAGAGAAACTCTTGGGATCAGAATAATTCATAAGACTAGTAAACAATTAATCATAGACATAAAAATTCCAATTCTTCATTCAGTTTGGCATAAATAATTGGCACGGCCTAATTATTCTATACTTCTCACTAAAATAAACTAATCCAGATACGATCATGAATTAGTTATAATTCTGAAATTAAATCTAGAATCAACGTGACCTGAATTTATCTCAGAAAATAATCAAGAACAAGAGAAAAGCCAAATAAAGACAAACTCTACAAACGTTGCAAAGTTTTAATCTAATTTATATTTTTCATAGACAATTAACAGAAACTGGGATCATAACCATTAAAGTCTATTTGCTACTAATTATTAAAAACCCAATACGATTGAGAATTCAATTTAGCAATAATCCAATCTCACATAAAAATAACGGATCCAAATTATAATTATGAGAAATTGAAAATATAAACAATAAACACAGAAGAACATAAACTGAATGATTAAATTGGATTGAAATAAAAACAAGTCTCACAATTGCATAACTAGCTTAGAATTATTCTTACCCAATAAAAGAATGTTAGAAGCACAAACTTGAGAGAGAAACTCAATTCTAATGGTAAAATTCCTCTAAAAGTCGGCTCCCCCTTTTACAACACTGATAAAACATATTTATACTAAAATTTAGGGTTAAAACTGATAAAATCGCGTAAAAACGAACAAATTCGCGCTCACCCAGGCGGCTGTCCAGGCGCCTGGGCAATGCACCTCGGCTGCACTGCCTTGCTGCCAACGTCCAATTAATTACAGTTTTGCCACTGGTTCTTCAGTTTTTCTGTTTAATTACGATTTTGCCACTGTTTCTTCATTTTTCATCCCTTTAAGCTCAAATCCACGTAAAACATAGAAAAATATAAATTAATCCATTTTAAGTGAATAAAACATGCTCAAATCAAGTATTAAAGTATATAAAATATATATAAATTGCATCCTATCAATCATCTATTATTGTAAAAGAAACATTCATCAGAAAAAGAAAAAAATCACAAATACATATGCATAAATATTCTTAAGTTTTTTTTGTCTTCGATTTAGCTGAAACTATTTCAAAATATAAGGAAATGTTAAAATATTCTTCACCATTGTTCTGTTTTATATGTTCGACCCACTACAAATCGTCGATCCATACGCCTTAGGTATTTCACCTTCATACATATCAAAGGTTTCATTTTGATTTCTTTAGATGGGGGTCGAAGCTGGATTGCAAAAACAACAATCTTTGGCAAACGAGGATTGAAGAGGAGCTTCGTCAGTAGGAGCAGCTACGAAGAATGTACATACGAGTCAGCGAGTCAAGATGCTGAATTTTACATTAATACACTAATTTACAATATTTAATATAATAGTTAAATTATATTGTGGTTGCCAAAAATAGACATTCAAAATAGGTTGCCAAACGTTTTTAATTCCAACCCACTAACATTTAAAATGAAAGAATGAAATATTCTTTGACAATCAGAAAACAAAAAGAAACTATGCATGTATTGAAATTCTTCTTGGTTTCATGATCTCTTAGCTGATATTATTTCAAAATATATGGAAATGATGAAATATTTATGATCTTTACTCCTTTTTAGGTTTTCGACCCACTTCAAATTGTCGTATATTCTTTGGGTAGTTCACCTATCTCTGAAGATCAAATGTTTCATTGTTATTACAAGAGGATTCATTGTCTGGTGTCAAAGAACGGCAATCAATTAATACTTGGACAGGGCTCGAATTTCTTCTTCTGCTTGATAGGCATAAAATGTTAATGTTTTTATGCCACTTTTTTATATTGAATTTGAGATAGTTTATGATTAATTGTTATTGAAAAATACTTAAATACTGTATTTTTCTATTTTCAGTAAAAGAAAGACAAAGGCTGGAATTACCGTATTTCTGTGCAACTTTTATTGAAAAATCATATCTAGAGCCACACTTAGAATTTTTGTTCTATTCTAGTTGCTAATGTTTCCTGATTCAATATGCTTCAATTCTGAAAAGTTTTACTACAAATGGTTTGGCCAATCAATGCCAGTTTGATTTACAAATTTAACAAATTCATCAATTGCGCAGATTTACACTATCTTGGGAAAATGAAGATTTTAGTGTCTTATAGATGTCCAAATTGTGCGATCATATATGCCTGGAAAGCTAAGACACAGACCTAACATTTGCAATAAAAATAACTGGATTCGGAGTTCATTTGGTCATCCAAAGTGTATTTAGAATCTGCCTGATGGTCATTGAAGATTAAAAAGGAAAGTTTTATGCTTACTAGGACTACCATTGTGATTGGATTGCCATGTCACCACATATCAGCCATGTATCCGAATTTGCCACATCACATGACACATGAAAGGTCAGAATATTCTAATTATCTTACTTGGAATAATATTTGGGATAAAAGGAATGGATATTAGAGATTGATTATGATTCCTAAGAAGATAATGAAAGTATCTCTATCCCTAATGTGAACATGAGGCACAAAATACCTCTATGTCCTTAGTGTGGCCGGCCATGTAGGGAATTATGGGAGTTTGAGATCACGTAATATTTTATCTCCTATATTCTCTAGGTTTTAGAGATACCTTAAGGTTAAACTTCTCCTATAAATAGATTGGCACCTTGAGAGAAAAATAGATCTCACAACACACCACATAGCCCTCACGACTACCCCTTTCACCAGCCCTCACGGCTGGACGTTTTTCTCTCTTTCTCACAGCAGCAAAGCTTTCTTCTTAGGTTTTTGTTCAATTTTTATTAGTTAATTCATAGCAAAGTTGTGCTACACAAAGCAAGGTACAAGGAGGTTCGGCCAAGCCATTGGAAGAGTCAAACTTGCTACCTTGATCATAGTTTGAAGAAGCCAAGGATTGAAGATTGAAGAATAAATTCCAGCAGCCATCAACTATCAGATTTGATTCATTTTCTCTTTATTTTCTTGCTATTTAATCTATGATATTTCTTTAATGTATGATGGATAATTTAGAAATCATGTGTAACTAATTTTTCTATGAGGATTATGATGTAACCCTTTTATGACTATTTAGTTTCTAATGCATATTTAAATTCGATTCATGATTAAGGTTAATATTTTATTGTAGCTCTTAATGTTTCCATGAAAAGGTGGGTTGATTAAGTATTTATATTGGCGTAGAAATAAGGGATATAAGTATGGATGGTCAATAAAATACATGGTTATAGAAATATTGCATGCCTTAGTGATAACTTTAACATGATTTATTGGGTTTGCATGTCTTAGGGCTTAAATTTCCATATTTAGATTAGAGATAATTAATTACGTTGTGCTTGCTAGATTAGAATGCATTGAGAAATCAACATCTAGTCATATGTGGTTAAAGGGGGGTTAACCTATGAATCTACAATGCATTGGGCTAAATAGGAGTATTAGTGGTGAAATCATAATCATTGTTTCTTAAAATCTGTGAAATCGTACTTGCTGCCTTGTCTTCGTTTTTAATATTGCTTTGCTTTTAAATTCATGCTTGGTTACAAAACAACATCTTTCAAAAACTCTCTTTTAATTTTCAAAGTTTAATTTACAGTTTATTTAATTTCAATAACTAGAGACATTATTCCTCATGTGATCGATATCGGAGTTCTCTTAGAACTCCACTTTATTACTTGTTATTCGTGCACTTGCGAGTTAATTATACCACAACACTGCTCCCTTGGTCATTCTTGCATTTGTCGATTGAGATGCGCGCATATATGGATAATTTATATATGTAAACAAGTTTGTGTAATATCAATAAAAATATTTCATATATTTTGTTGGATATTGTTTTGTATATAATATATATATATGTATATTCCATATATATATATGTATATCTTTTAGCTATATATATATATATATATCAAAGAGCCTTAATTTATTCACCAAAAATGTATAGAAAAGACAATAATAAATAATACTTAAGATATTATTTTTTAAAAGTAATCAATAAACGATCAAATAAATTTAAATGAATATGTTCATTAACCAATTGATATTACATTAATTCAATAAACAAGCTTAAATAATTCAATAAAAGCAATTAATGTTCATTATTGAAACATTTAAACTTTAATTTATGTGTAAAATATAATTAAGTTTCAAATTTCATGGTCAACGATTTGTCTACAAACTTGTAATGAATGCCTCATTTAATGTCCATCCACCTCTTTATGGTTGCAATAAATTATATTTATATTTTATGTTATTAATTGAGTTTTACTTTCTCGATCTATACATTTTTCCATGCTCAAAATCATCATACAAAGCTGAACACAAAACTCAACCAAAGTTGCACGTTGCAAGTAAGTTTACACGTAAACATTCATTATGCGGTATTTATACGTTTAATATGCATACTTGTGTTTTTGTTTTGTAATTTATAAAGTTTGTTTTTGGTTACTTTCATATGTTGATGCAATACAAAGATTAATGCATTAGTTACTCAAATAATATTTTGGTCAATGGATAAATCATGGATATATTCGGATAGATGATCCACACGTTTTGCCAAAGGTGTGAACGAATTTTTAGAGTTCGCGGAGAAAAATGTAAGTGATCGTAATGCCGTTCGGTGTCCTTGCATGAAATGTGGCAATATTACATTGCATTTTATAAAGGACATAAAAGGTCACATATATTGGAACATATTCAATAGCAATTACAAGCAATGGGTTTGGCACGGTGAATCCTATGAGTCAGCTGGTGGCGAAGCGTCTTCACAGTTTGTTAATCAAGATTTAGAATTCGATGAAGATGACAGCGACATCGAAGAAGATGTGGCGTACAACAACATTGAAATGACTCATGATGCCTTTGATAATATGCATTCCGATATTACCAAAAATCGTGATCATTTTGCAAGTCTGTTAGAAGAGGCAAAGAAACCTTTGTTTCCAGGATGCACAAAATTTACCAAATTATCAGCTGTTGTCAAATTATATAATTTGAAGGGTAGATATGGGCATTCTGACAAGAGCTTTGATGCACTGCTGAAGTTGTTATCTGAGATGCTGCCACGCGATAATATTTTGCCAACTTCTATTTACTATGTTAAAAATACCCTAACTGCTTTGGGAATGAAGTATAAGAAGATACACGCATGCTCCAAAAATTGTATTTTGTTTAGAAAACGGTTTGCGGATCTAATGCTATGTCCTAAATGTGGATCATCCAGATGGAAAATTGGAGAAGATAACACAATTACAAAAATCCCATAAAAGGTTTTATGGTATTTTCCACTGGTTCCACATTTTAGAAGAATGTTCCACAGAGTTCTGACCGCTAAGAATTTGCAGTGGCATGCAAATGAGAAAGAATGTAAGAGGCAAAATGCAACACCCAATGGATTCTCCAGCTTGGAAATTGGTAGACCTTTATTGGCCAGACTTCGCAGCAGAAGATAGAAACCTTAGACTCAGTATTGCAGCCGATGGAATGAACCCGCACAATTTACATAGTAGTGTCTACAGTATTTGGCTTATGATCAGTGTTGTGTACAATCTTCCTCGGTTGTGCATGAAGCAAAAATTCATGATGTTGACTTTTCTAATATCTAGACCTAAACAGCCTGGCAACCGTATCGATGTAGACTTGGAGCCTTTAATTAAAGAATTGAAATTGTTTTGGGATGAAGGCATTGAAGCTTTTGATGCTTATCATAGAGAGGAATTCACTTTATGGGCAGTGCTGCTATGGACGATAAATGATTTTCCCGCTTATAGCAACTTAGCATGTCATGCAACGAAGGGATACCATGCATGTCCAATTTGCAGTGAAAACACCTTTGCTATTCGCTTGCAAAATGGTAGGAAAATAAGTTTTGTTGGCATAGAAGATTCCTACCTCATAATCATCCATATAGAAAGCAAAAAAACGCTTTTAATGGGTTTCAAGAATTTGGAGAGCCTCCGATGCCAATGACTGGTGAAGAAATTTTGGAAAAGCTTAATGCTTGTACTTTTGATGACACAGGTAGAGGTAAAAATTTGTGCGGAGATGACGTTAAACACTGTTGGAAAAAGAAGTCAATATTTTTTGACTTATAGTACTGGAAATATCTCCATATACGCCACAACTTGGATGTGATGCATATTAAGAAAAATGTTTTTGAAAGTATAATAGGTTCAATGCTTAATATTCCAGGTAAGACGAAAGATGGAATAAATGCTAGGCTGAATTTAGTGGATATGGGCCTGCGGTTTGAATTGGCCCCGTTGGTACATGGAGTAAGAACTTTTTTGCCTCCTGCATGTTATACGTTATCCAAACAAGAGAAACATATATTTGGTTGCTGTTTGGCAGAGCTAAAAGTTCCTAATGGTTATTCATCAAATTTCATAATATTGTGAGAATGGATGACTTGAAGCTAGTAGGGATGAAGTCGCATGATAATCACACGTTGATGCAACAACTATTGCATCTTGCAATACGGCCGGTGCTTCTTACAAACGTGCAAGCTGCAATTGCTAGATTTTGTTTTTTCTTTAATTCAGTATGTAAAACATCAATCGAGACTACATCCTTTGATGCCATACATAGTGATATTGTGAGGACATTGTGCATGTTGAAAAAGTTCTTCCCACCATCTTTTTTCGTTGTAATGGTTCATTTAACTGTGCACCTTGTATGAGAAGTTCGATTGTGTGGACCAGTGCATTTTAGATGGATGTACCCTTTTGAGAGGTACATGAAGATATTGAAGAGTTATGTTCGCAACAAAAATCGTCTTGAAGGTTGCATCGCCGAGAGTTATGTAGCTGAAGAAGCAATAGAGTTTTGTAGTGAGTACCAACGAGGGTTAGACGCAATTGGAAACCCTATTGGCAGATATCAGAGGCTGAATGACAATAAAGATGTCAGAGCCCCTATTAAAGGTGGAAAGATGTATCAAATTGATCAAAAGCTTTGGGAGCAAGCCCATATGACCGTTCTTTCAAATTCCCTGGAGGTGGAGCCATATAGGAGGTATTGAGTTTTATTGTCATTGCACTATCTATTGCATATTGCACGTACATGCATGAATATACAGTTTTAATATTTTGTTTTTTGTGTATTTACAAGTTTTTATTTTGGAAGCATTGAAAGCCGATAAAAGAAACAGAGGAAATAGGGCAAAATGGATTCAAGACGAACACAACGGCACATTTATGTATTGGTTGCGTGATAAGGTATAACTAGAATTTAATATATATCTTTTAATTGTTTGGTGCATGTCCAAATTGGACACAATTTATTTACTGTGCTCCTCAATATGCTAATTAATTACTTTCAATATCTAATGTTAATAGGTTGACGCCGAGTGATGTAAACCGACTTGTAATGTGGATGACACATTGAGGTGGCTTGCACAGGGTCCACAATGGGTGGTAACGAAGCATGAAGGTTATGTCATTAAAGGGGTTTGTTTCAACATTGTGGAAAGGGACAATAAACATGTCACACAAAACAGTGGAGTGAAGATAGTAGCCCAAGGTATGTATTATGCAACATCAAAAGACAATAATCCTATTTTAGCGAATATGACTCATTATGGTAAAGTAAGAGAAATTTGGGATGTCAATTGCGTTCGCTTCCGCGTCACTGTTTTCATGTGTGATTGGGTTGACAACAGTACCGGTGTGAAAAATGATGATTTAGGTGAACTTTAATAAGTTAGGTCACAGATCAGATCCATTCGTCATGGCCTTACAAGCGCAGTAGGTGTTTTACATTGAGGATCAACTTGATCCATGTTGGTCAGTAGTGCTATCTCCGCCACAACATGATGTATTTGTTTATGTTGAACAAGACGATGACGACGAAGACACTCCCATGGATCATAACCCATTTGCCGATCGTTTTCCATGTGTGGAGGACGACATGATGTTAATAGTGACGAAGACTATGAAGAAGTTTACATTCGTGATGATTATGAAGGGATGTGGATACGAAAATTATATATAATTTAAAATTTAAAATTTATATTTACGAGCATTAATCTAAATATTTTATATTTCATAAATTTCATAATTGTTTTTTACTAAATTTAATATTTAATAAATATCTAAATCTAAATTAAGTAAATGTTGTATAAAAGTTTTTTTTTTAAGAATTGTTGACTTAAATTCTTCTTTTTTTTTTTTGAACTAAAATGAAAAAATTATAATCATACATATTAAATTGCAAAAAAAATAATAATACAGTATTAGTTACGCTAGCATCGCCAATACCAGATATATAGCGACGCTAGCATTGCCAGTAACACACTTTTGGTGACCCTAGCGTCGCAAATGCAAATTTAGTCCCAATATTTTTAACTAAATATAAATTAAGTCAATGTTGCATAAATGTTTTTTTTAAAGAAATGTTGACTTAATTTCAGATTTAGAACTAAAATTTATAATTATGTATATTAAATCAAATATAAAAAAAACAACTATATACATTACAATAGTTACCAAAGAACGAGTTGATAGTATAAAAATATATTAAAGTATAAAATTACATAAACTAGATATTTAATAGGTATATACTATCTAAATTTAAATTAAGTAAATGTTGCATAAAAGTGTTTTTTTAAAGAAATGTTGACTTAATTTCATATTTTGAACAATAATTTATAATTATGTATATGAAATCAAATATAAAAAAAAAACAACTATATACATTATATAACATATAAATTATAAAATCCATTATATTCCAACTATATAATTTAAATTTATGAATTATATATTAAATTTAAATATATAATTTGCAAATATTAAATTTTAAGAAAATACTAGAAATTTTCAAATTTGACAAAGTTTGACCAGTTTGACCATGAGTGGGCCCATGGTTGACTTTTTGTGTTGATATGCTTTGGCTTTGATGGTGGTACCATTGCGTAGAGCTAATCGATACGAGTCCGAAGACTGGTAGTATGCTTGATTCGGAGCTAAGACCGTGAAGTTATGGTTAAAATAGTGTGAAGGGCATTTTGATAATTTTGCAAAGGCTGAAATTTGAGTGAGAAATTACTAAATTGCCCTTATCTAAATTTCTTAAATTTTCCAGAAAGGTCTAGAAATTGAGAGCCCCCTGATGCTGGTTCCCCCCGCCCCCCCCAGTAGCCTCACTAGTGCACCTCTCGTTCCCTCGCCGGCAACGGCCATTTTCCGATGTTATCGGGCCAGAATTTACATGAGACTTAGAGCCGGCGGCCTTCTCTTCCCAATCGTATCGGTGATAGCCTGTGAAGCCGTCCAGTTTGCCAGAAAACACGAGAAACCCGGTCATGCTTCATGTCCACGATAGCCTGATTCTGGCTAGGAATTGGCCAACCCACCACTCGAGAAAGGTTGCCAATGTTTTCCTCCACCTTTCCACTCCAAGCTCTGGCCGTGAAACCTCGTGAGTCGCAGGAAAGCTTGAAGAAACCAGCGGACCCGTTTCTCCTTTGATCACTGGATTTCGGCGATTTCCGATTGCGGGGTTGGTTCTATCCCCCCATTTTGGACCCCATGAACTCGAATCCACCATTCTTTTCCTTCAAATGCTCGTCAATCAAACAGCGTGAAGAACCAAGGTTTCAGTCGTGACTTTTCGGCCAACACGGGCCGCAATTGGGTAAGGTAAGTTGTTTATTGTTTCCTACACTCTTCAAGCTTTATTTTGATATATAATTTGCATATTATAGTTGAGTAGTTGGACTTTGTCAAATTTTGAGAATGTGTAATTGTTGTATGTCTTGTTAGTTGATGGTTGTAAGATAGTATAATTTCATTTGTGTCTAATTTATTTGGATGGGGACTTTAATCTCATATTTATTGTAGAATAAATATGAGCTTGTGATTTTAATAAATTGTTGGAAGATTCGTTTTATTTGCAATTTACAAAAGTAAATTGGGTAAATTGACAATATTTAATAAGTCCAAGTTTTATTGGCGATGTATGAATTAATTGGGTTCTCATAGTAAGTATCCAAAAATTGAAAGTTCGATTTATTATATATCTGTTAAAAATGATTTGGATTTGTATGTATATGATGAGTCAATGTATTTAATGAATCCATATTGTTTTGTTTTGGAAGTTGTATGTAAGTGTGAGATTTGAATTGTGTATTTTTAATTTAATTAAGGCACTCGAGAGGATACCGGAAAGGAACCTGCCACTGATCAAGAGTAATGGGCTATCCAGGTGAGTGGAATTATGTACTAAATAAATGGATATTTCCATACTTGTATATATGAATATTGATGTATGTATAGACATATTTACATAGTCATGAAGTGCATTTTTAAAGATATGAGTTGAGCTATGGTTAATTATATGATGTTGGGAAGTTGATTATGAATTTGGTGGTGGAGGATGTGTAGAGAAAAGAAATGGAAGATGGTGACTAAATGGAGATGTCATGTAGAAATGATTTTTATAAGGGTACCTTTGGCCATATGAAAACCTTTTAAGCCCCATTCCCGCCACGATGCCTTAAGATGAAGGATCGTGATGATGGTTACCATGTACCCCATTCCCTCCACGATGCCTTGGGGCGAAGGATTGTGATGATGGTTACCCTTTTCCCATATACCACCATGATGCCTTGGGGCGAAGGATCGTGAATATGGTTACCCCTTCTTTGTGATATTAAATTGTTAAGTTGTTAAAGAGAAATGTATGATATATATATATTACCTTGTTATTTTCTCTAGAATAAATACATGCATATTCATACATGTGTTTAAATGAATACTTTATTTATGGGTTTAAAGTAAATGTTTGTGAATGTGATCAGTTTTGTGTGAACTCATAAATGTATGATATCTATGGTTGATGACTACTTGTGCGATGGGATATGCCGCCAAGTAGGGAGGTGATTTATGCTTGTGCGATGATTTATGCATTTTACTTTGGTTGTGCTTCTTATTAATTATTAGAGCTTATTTTGGATTATCGATGTGGTTGAAAATCATTTAAAACATATATTTGTCAAGTTGACTTCTAAATAGAAATTGTATCAGAAGTGTCATATTTGGTTTAAATATGATTTAAGAACTAAGGGTATGTAAGCAACTTAGATTTTATACTGAGTCCAGCTATGAATTAAATAAATGATGTATTTATTTGAATGTTAAGTTATTTATCGAAAGGTGATTTTTGATTGGGAAATGGTTGCTGGTAGATTGGATAATGTATATGAATGATTTTCCTTGCAGGATTGTAATTACATGTATTTGGGGAATGTTAGAAAAACAGACGAAATGTTGCCGAAATTTTTAATAAAATTTCTCGCAGTAGAGAAAACTTTCCTGTCTATTGGATTTCGTTATATTAATAATGGGTTAGTGAAGATAAATGACTACTTATTGGCTTAATAGAAATATTAAGTCATGCAGGCAGGATCTAGGCAGTTTGGGTCCTGTCTCCAATTTAGCCACTGCACTTCAAACGGTATGAAATTTTTTGTCACACTTCACAAAGGGTCACCCATCCCAGGAATGCTCCTACTGGAGCACGCTTAACCCCAGAGTTCTTTCCAACCCTGAAACCAAATGCTCTGGAAAAGCCTTGGTTATTAAAAGAGTTCTCACTTTACATTTGAACCATTACCATTTGACACCCTTTCACACCCAGGCGATGTGAGATTGGACACCGATCTCTGCCAGTAAGGTAGCTTGCCAATGCCTTGCATGCGCCCACACTTACCCTGGCTCCAGATCATGGTCGTCACATTTTAGATACTGGGTGGATATATTTTTAACTATTGTTTATTTGATTAATCGTATTCCTTCATCAACTTTAAAAATGGTTATTCCGTATCATAAGTTATATGGACAATATCATGATTATAATGGAATTAATGTTCTAGGATGCAGGTGTTTTCCTTATCTTAGAAAACAAGGACATCACAAATTTGTCAAAAAGACTTACCCTTGTATTTTCATTGGTTATAATCCATGTCATAAAGGACATCGTTGCTTGGATCCAACAACAAACAAACAAGGTTTTCATTTCTAGAAATGTTGTTTTTGATGAGCAATTCTTACCTTCTAAAACTAAATCTACAATGCTACCACGGGAATGCTTCCATTAACTACTTATGCAGGCATTGATGAATGGTACTCAAAAGCCAACTCTTCTCCACCTACACGTAGTTTTGCTAACACATCCACTCAAGACAATTGTCTCACCCTTCCACGTGATGATCACTCACCTACAATATCAAAATCTCCTCACCAACTCTTTGCCACTATAGTAAATGACCAGACATCCAATGTTTTTAATCATGTCACTATACCCTCTCCTACTATCATCCCACCGAGACACCCTCCCCTACTGCCCAATTCTCCACATATTATTACTAAAATAACCGAGACACCTACTGTCACCAACCCACCTCATGCCCAAATCGAAACAACAATTAATCCTCCCACTGACACAACAATTCATCTCCAAACTGCGACACCTATTGCTCATCTCACCCACACTGAAACAACTTCTATCACCAATATTGATAACTCTCTTCAACCTTCCCAATTTTCCTCCACTTCAAATCCCTCCCAATCCGATAGTCCTCAATCTCTTCCAAATTTCTCACCTAATCTTTTCATAGGTTTTCCACCATTACCAACAAATTCACATAGACACCCAATGTTAACTAGGGCCCAGTTACCTAAAAATCCTTTACGTATTCATGAATTACATCCCTCTAACCATGCCAACCTCAGTATCTGTTCCACACCCGAACCAATTCCTATCCCAAACACAATCAAAACAGCTTTTAAAAGTGCCGAGTGGACCAATGCAATGCTTGATGAAATTTCAGCTTTGAACACAAACAACACCTGGGTTTTAGTACCTATTCTAGACAACATCAATGTGGTTGGCTCAAAATGGGTATTCCGTGTCAATTTCAAAGAAAATGGCAATGTTGATCGTTATAAGGCACATTTAGTGGCATAAGGATTTACACAAGTTGAAGGATTGGACTATGAGGAAACATTCAGTCCTGTTATCAAACCCACATCAATAAGGCTAATTATTTCTATTGCTCTTTCTTCTGGATGGGATCTATGTCAACTCGATGTCAAAAATGCATTCTTAAATGGCATTCTAAAGGAAAAGGTAAATATGGAACAACCACTGGGTTTCTCAAGCTCCATTTATCCCGATCATGTCTGTATTCTAAAAAAATTCTTATATGGCCTCAAATAGGCCCCTCGTGTTTGGTTTGACAAATTGTCTCACAGTCTCATCCAACTTGGTTTCAAATGCAGTGTTGCTGATCCTTCATTATTAGTATATAGAACATCTTCTCATATTCTGATATTTCTTGTCTATGTTAATGATGTTCTCTTAACCGGTTCTAGTTCCCTTTTAATGTCAGAACTCATCAAAAGGCTCAACAAAGAATTTTCTCTCAAAGATTTTGGTCGGCTATCTTATGTTCTGGGCATCGAAGTCAAATATTTCACTGGTGGTCTATTTCTTTCTCAAGCAAAATATACAAAGGATTTGCTTACTCGTGCCAATCTCCTTGCTTCAGCTGCGATGGCCACACCTATCTAGTTGATACTACTACTTATCGCAATCTAGTTGGAGCTCTCCAATATCTCACCTTCACTAGACCCGACATTCAACATGCAGTTAATTAAGTTTGCCAATTTTTCCAAGCGCCAACTTAGATTCATCTACAAGCTGTCAAATGTATATTACGTTATTTATGTGTCACCTTGGATTATGGCCTTCGTTTCTTAGGTCAAAGCTCAAACTCTCTTCGTAGATGCTCCAATGCCGATTGGGTTGGATGTCCTCTAACCCGGCAAAGCACAACTGGCTTTTGCATATATTTTGGCTCAAATTGTATATCTTGGTCTTCAAAGAAACAACCAACAATATCTAGATCAAGTACTAAAGCTAAATATCCAGCCACGGCATCCATAACTGCTAAGTTAACATGGATCTCCTACTTGCTTGATGAAATCAGGTTCACTTATGCCAAGCCTATTCAACTAAATTGTGACAACATTGGAGCTCTTAATCTATCCATAAATCCGATCTTCCATGGCTGAACCAAGCATATACAATTGGATTATCATTTTGTTAAAGAAAAGGTGGCATCTGGTCTTTTCAACACTTGTTATCTTCATACCTCACGACAAGTTGCTAATATGTTCACTAAGCCACTTAATAGGATTCAATTCTTGTTCTTTCGTGACAAACTAGGAGTGCACAAGACTCCCCTCTCCAATTTGAGGGGGACTAATAAGCTACCAGTTGCTGCCACATCCTATATTGCCGCGTCATCTCTTCTACAAGCTGCCCCAACAGATAATGATAACTCAAATAAGAGTTTTGATCAATCTAGACTTCCCCCTGATAAGATTGCATCGTAAACTTCAAAGATAAAGCTGATCATATTGCTTGCTTTGCTGCGTCTACAACTCTCTTTTGTTATTATCATGTTCAATGTATATATTTGTAAACAAAGGTTCTATAAGTAGCCATATAGAATATTTTGTAATTGTATAGTCAAAATACGTTTGTTTAATTAAGTGTTTTTAAGTTTTGTTATTCTAAAATTTCTTCAACATTAACCATAGGATATGAGCACTTGTCATTTTGAGTTTTTATTTTTCTTTTTCCCGAACCATGTAGCGTGGAATTGTCATCAAGCCGGGCTTACCATTACTAAGTAAGCAATGGCATATGATACTAAAGATATAATGTCTCATGCTCATATCAGCTTCTTACTCTTAATTTTTGAACTCCTGTGATTGTTCAATTTTGCCATTTATAGTTAATTTGATTATTGTGCCATTTCCTATTTTGGAGATTACCATACTCATGTATATGTATTTTGTTATGAGAATATAATATTTTAGTCAATTTTGCAATTGGCATAAAGATATAAGTCGATGGAAAAGCCAATTTTATTTGTGTATGTGTGCATCTTTTATTCTATATGAATTAAGTTTAGCTACATATACAACTATTGCAGATTGAATTTGAATATCTATCAATCTCTATCTTGCATGAATGATATATATATTCATAGAGTCCATTGTTATTATTGTGGAATATATATATTGGATGAGATTATAGTTTTTTTTCTCACCATAAGGCATGCACTATGCTATGGAAATGTTTCGCTATTTTTATATATGTTTCATTGTTCTTTAAAAATTCAGGTTTCATGAAGGTGTGTGATTTTAGTTTTAGGTCATGAAAATTTGTGATTTATTTTCTATTGACCATATATTACTTAGAAAAGCATGATGTATTATTTATTTGAATCTTAATTATTTTTTTTATGAGGTATGTTTGATGTAATCATGCTATCATTTTTTACTAAAAATATATAAGTGAACATATATGTATGCCTTGAAGTTATATAGGTATGGCATATATATATATATATATATATATATATACATATACAACTAAGTTTGCAGGTTCTCGCACTCAAGAGATTGCAATATTTAAGATTTTGCTAGTGCCTATAAATGTATTTCTACAATACTAGAGGTATGTTCATCAATTGCAATTTAATTTTAAGGTTCTTTTAGTTTTTAATTTCATATATGGACATCTATAAAATTATTATTAAATTCCCAATTATTTTGTAGTACACATGTTTAGATGGATTTAATATCTGTAAAGGAATCCATATTCATATGCATATTTTATTGTTGATTTGATGCCGCCAAAGAAATTGCACTACAACGAAAAAACTAATAGGCAATGCAAAAACGACATCACAAATTGTAAACGGCGAGGTAAATTATAGTGTTGCGGAATTGACTGTTGCTAAAAGTATAATACATTCATCACAGACAAAATGCATCGCGGATATGAAAAAACAGCGATGCATAAACATTGTCACGGTTATCTGGTTTTTGTGACACGGATGCATCGCGGATAACTAAATACTTGGCAACGCGTTTCTTCACAAAAAAATGGACAATTGGCAATGCATCCAGAATTGGCGACGTCCCCATTGCCAATTAGCCCCAATTATCCCTACAATTGGCGAAGCATGCATCTCCAATTCTTCATTTTTTCAAGTCGAACTTTCGTCGCGAAATCAACCTTAATTCGCGATGTATGTGTCTCTAATTGTCCATTTTTTGCCACCATTATTCGTCGTTGATATCACTATTTGGTGACAAACATCGTCGCTAATTATTTAGGCCACTTTTTTAAAACCGCAACAAATCTCTATATAAGGTGTCGCTGAATAATTCAAATTTAATTGTATAGACAAATTAAATGATTTTTTTTAATTTATATTTTATTAGTTTCAATTAAATTAAAAGAAATTAATTTACAATTATAATTTAGAGTCTCAATAAATCGATTATATATTAAAAGCTCATTTGAATATTTTTTAAAATTAATTTAAATTTATAAATAAATTAAATAAATTTAAATTTCATTATATTTTATAAAATAATGAATGATTTTATTGCAAATGATTAATTTAGTAAAAATGAGAATCAATTACTATTAAATATAACAAATGAGAAAAAAAAAAAAGCAAATTTGTAAAAATAATGCGAACAACAAAATTACAAACAATTATATCTTTCCATAAATACGATTATTAAATGCGACATTGTTTTTCATCGCCTACAAGTATATATACTGAAATATGATATCTTACTATGATATGTGAATGGGAGCAAAGCAGCTGTCCATTCTGATCTAAAACTATCTACGTACTGCTGGGTCCAAACAACATTTTGGAACTGCACATAAAGAACAATCAAGTAGTTCAAATAAGTATCAACTAATAATTATTAATTCTTATTTAAAAATGTTAGTAATTATTACCATGTCTACTAAATTTTCTCAAATAACATTATTTACTATGATGTCCCACATGATAATTATCACATAATACCCGCAATCGATATTTCTTAGTTGTTTTACCGTCTATACAAAAGTGATACAAGAAAACAAGTTAATCATTATATTAAATAGCTAAATAGTTTTTTCTCCATATACTTTTAAAGTGTATTTAGATATATGAATAAATATTTATGTACAAAAATATTATTTAGGTACTTTTGTTTTAGGTCATCTAAGCTTTTTGTACTTAACTTTTTTTTTATCCGTCAGAAGTACGGTTCCAAGACAAGTACGTCATATATGTACATTACGCATACATTATATATATCAACATAAATAATATCATTAATAAATATTAATTATTAAATTTTATTAATAATCATCCACATATATAGTTAATTATGTAGACTTACCTATCCAACAAACACTTGAAGTCAGTCATACGTGCATGGTTGTTCTTTGAAAGCACATCATGAAACCATGAGACTGCTAAGTATGGATCAACAACACCCAACATCCAATGGTCCCTACAAAATTATTAATTTCAAACTGAAATTATGTTTACGCGTACATAATTAGTAAAACTCAAATAATAATAATATTATTAGAAAACCTATCGTAACTAGACCAGTACGGAAAAAACCATAGCTGACCCCTTGATGCTTCATTCCGTCGCATCAAAATTTTCAGTTCTCTCTCATTGGGATTTCTCCTTTCTACATTGGCTATATCATCAGGAAGTATAAAACAATATTTCCCTTGTTGTTCCCCCATCAGTCAAGAATGTAAATGCCTAAACAGTGAATTATCATTTACATAATTAGTTGTATGTAACAAAACTATAGTAATAAAACTGAGTAATTAATGCAATAAAGTTGGAATTATGTACCTTATGTAGAACAAAATGCAAGATTGTTGCAACTCTTGCTTGTAACAAAAATCTTGGATGTCTTTCTTCAAAATTGATATCCACACTTCATAGCCCATAACTTCCGGTGGCAAGGAGGTCGTTCACAAGTGATAAAGGTTGTGAGAGTCGATCTGCCTTAACAACTCTATTAGTGCAGGGCTAAGTTCTAATGAGCCAGCATTGTCAAATTCAGCATCAGCATTTGCCAACTCGACCTCTACTCATGTAGGCTTTTGGAACCAATGTGAGCCACTTGATCCGGTTGCAACCACCTGTTTTCCCTTTGATGATTTCCTATTCCCATATTTCTCAAACCAAAATAAAATACATGTTAGGATCACAAAAAAAAAAAATATCTATACAAACACTTTTCAATTTGAATATATCATATTATATACCTCATCGGATGGCAAAATAACAAGTTGTCAAGGCCACGCCACGAATGACCTTTATACCTCTTTAACATATACCATGCCGAAAAGGGTGCATGTAACAATGCAGCCAGATCAATCGCTACATCCACAGAGACTTTAACATTCTCTGTTCCTAATTCTACACTATGACAAACTGCACTACCAGCTGTCAAAGTGTCAGTTGCCATAATGTTATCTCATGTCCATTCTGCAAGCTCACATAGAATGTCCTAAATTTCAAACACATGTTAGAAAATGTCAAACAGTTATAATAATAAATATTACGAATATATAGTAAGAATTTAATAATGGTACACGTACATTATGCAGTACAGATGTAGGATCACTAGAGGGAATTGCTGATGCAGGGGGAACAATCTAAATGCCCAAATCAGTGACATCATCAACCTGAGCACTGCCTGAATATGCCGCATGACCTGCTCCATGTGTAGGTGTTTGTGGTGGTATATCAACCTGAGCACTGCCTGAATATGCCGCATGACCTGCTCCATGTGTAGGTGTTTGTGGTGTTTGTAGGTGTTTGTGGTGGTATATCACATACGTCGTCCACTATCCTTTTCTTCCAGAGAACGTCAAACATACTACTCAAAACCTGCGCCAATTACTCTATCCTCGCATTTTGGATATGGATCCTTGCATCTACATCAGCTTCGTTCTTTTTTTTTTGGTGCTTCGCCAAGGTGTTTTGAAATATTTTTTGACCATGAACCCTTTTCTCTTTCCTCGAAGCCGACCAGGATACTTCTCGGACACGAGGGCTTGTGTAAGCACATCATTTGAAAGTGAAAAATCAAGAATGCCTTGAGAGACATTCTCTTTTAGAACATGGTACAAAAAATAGTGAGTTGGAAAAAAATTAAAGCATGAACATTATAAAATATAATATATGACCACTAATTTGGGGTATAGAACTCACAATGTTTTCAACAACAGACTCAACTTCCAGGTTGTCTATCCATCCATCTTTCTTGGTTCTAGCATGTATCCAAAGCTTTTCGCGCTCGAACGGTTCGATGGTGCCTCTTTCAGCTTGCTGCAAATTTAGATATATTTCTAAATGTGACCAATTTTTGATTAAAAAACTTAATCTTAATGTGTATATATATATATATTTATAATATGTACCAAGTCTGCTTCTAACTACGGATATCCTTTACTGCCAAATCGATGTGGATATTTGTTCCATTGCCATTTTTCAAATCGATCAGCACTTAAGTTTTGTAAATACTGACATCGTATATTTTTGGATGAATTGATGTTCTATAAAGTATTTGACACATGTATAATTAAAACATATATGCAAAACAATATATTGTTTTTACCTTGAAATCTTCACCAAGCCTCTGTTGAGAAATGTATCCCACTGTTCGTGCGTGATGAATTTATATATATTAAATAGAAAAAATTTAGATAGATATTAAATTATATATATCATTTAAATTATATAGGAAAATTGGACAATATAAATATATATCAATTTT
Organism: Ochetophila trinervis; assembly: GCA_003254975.1. Lineage (NCBI taxonomy): Eukaryota > Viridiplantae > Streptophyta > Magnoliopsida > Rosales > Rhamnaceae > Ochetophila > Ochetophila trinervis. The sequence goes on from QANX01006549.1 coordinate 46,270, forward strand.
TCCCATGATAAAACTACATATAGCGTATGAATTATAAATATATATATAAATAGGTTTTGCGACGTTTGGCGTCGCTAAACGTGATTTTAGAGATGCAAAGCGTCACCAATTCATTTAGTAATGGTGAAGCGTGCATCTGTAAAAGTAGTTTTAGCGACGCCACCCGTCGCCAATTTATATATATTTATATTTTTTTCGCAATATTTATATTCTATAATTTAACATTAAAAATTATATATTTAAAATATATATTTTATTATATGTATACTAGCAATTGAGCTAGTTTTAAAATTTATATACTAGCAAATAGAATTATTGCATTTATATCATATAAATCACTAATTATGCTAAATTGATTATATGATATCATATATATATATATATATATATATGCTTAATCTTAATTGAGTTTTAAAATTGATATATACTAGCAATTCATATATATAAACATATATCGTATATATATTATATGCTAATCTTATATGATATAAGATATATTTATATACATGCAAATCTTATAATTTATATGATATAAAATTCTATATCTTAGTTCTATATATATAACTTATATCTATATATTATTACATATACAAATAATTCTATATTGCCAATTCATTTACTAATTTCCAATTTATATATATATTTATTTTTATTTTACAATATTTATATTCTATAATTTAACATTAAAAATTATATATTCAAAATATATATTTTATTATTATGTGTACTAGCAATTGAGCTTGTTTTAAAATTTATATACTAGCAGTTAAAGTTATAAATATATATATCATATAAATCACTAATTGCTAAATTGATTCTATGATATCATATTTATATGCTTAATCTTAATTGAATTTTAAAATTGATATATATAAACAAATATCATATAAATATTATATGCTAATCTTATATGATATAAGATATATTATATACATGAAAATCTTATAATTTATATGATATAAAATTCTATATCTTAGTTCTATATATATAACTTATATTTTATATATTATTACATATACATATAATTCTATATTTCTATACATATATTTTATAGTTTTATATTGTATATAGGAAATGAAATATATATATATATTAAACATATTAAGAATTAAAATATTTAGAAACATATAAATATAGCAATGCTTATCGTTGCTAAAAATAACTTAATGGCGACACCAAATACTTTTAGCGATGCTCGGCATCACCAATTTAATATATATATTATTTTCTTTAATTTATATTTTAAAATTTAAACTTATTAAATTATATATTTCATCATTAGATTTTATTATTATGTATACTAGCAATTGAGTTAATAAATTTATATAATTAAATATTTCTATATATAAGGATGAATTTTACATTTCATATCCATATCCTTTCACAATCATCACAAATATAAACTTCTTTAAAGTATTCGTCACTATTACCGTCAATGTCATCCATATAGGAAAGACAATCGGTAAACGGGTTATGATCCATTGTAGTGTCTTCGTCGTCGTCTTGTTCAACATCAACAAATAGATCGTGTTGTGGTGGAGCCAGCACTACTAACCATCATGGATCAAGTTGATCGTCAATGTAAAAAACTTGATGTGCTTGTGAGGCCATGATGAATGGATTTGATTTGTGACCTATGTTATTAAAGTTTACACATGTAAAACCTAAATCATCAGTGTTCACACCGGTACTGCTGTCAACCCAATCACACATCAAAATAGTGATGTGGAAAAGAACGTAATTTACATCCCAAATTTCTCTTACTTTACCATAGTAAGTCATATATGCTGAAATATGATTGTTATCCTTTGCAGTTGCATAATGCAGATCATGAGCTACTATCTTGACTCCGATGTTTTGTGTGACACGTTTATTGTCCCTTTCGAAAGTGTTGAAACGAACCATTTTAATGACATAACCTTTGTACTTGGTTACCACCCATTGAGGACCCTGCTCAATCCACCTCAAAGTTTCATTTATATTACAATTCAGTTGACATCGCTCGGCGTCAACCTATTAACATCATAAATTGAACATAATTAGTAAATTGAGAAATAGTAAATAAATTGTGTCCACTTTTAACATGTACTAAATATGATTGCACACCTTATCAAGCAACCAATAAATAAACGTACAGTTGTGTTCGTCTTGAATCCATTTTTCCCTATTTCCTCTAATTTTTTATCTGCTTTTAATCATTCCAAATGAAAACTGCCAATACACAAAAACAAAATATTAAAACTGTATTATGTGAGTGCATGCAATAGATAGTGCAAACAAAATAAAACTTCATACCTCCTGTATGGCTCCACCTCTAGGGAATTTGAAAGAACTGTCATATGGACTTGCTCCCAAAGATTTTGATCAATTGGTTGCATCTTTCCACCTTTAATAAAGGCACCGACATCATCATTGTCATTCAACTTTTGATATCTGTCAATAGAGTTTCCAATTGCATCTAACCCTCGTTGGTACTCAATACAAAACTCAATTTCTTCTTCAGTGATGCAATCTTCCTAACGATTTTTGTTGCGAACATAACTCTTCAATATTTTCATGTACATCTCAAATGGGTACATCCATCTAAAATGCACTGGTCCACACAATCGAACTTCTCACACAAGGTGCACAGTTAAATTGACCATTACATAAAAAAAAATTGGTGGAAAGAACTTCTCCAACGTGCACAGAGTTCTCACACGATCACTCTATATGGCATCAAGGGATGCAATATCGATATACTTTTTTCATATTGAATTAAAGAAAAAACAAAATCTAGCAATTGCAACTCAAATGTTTTTAGGAAGCGCATGCTATATTGCAAGAGGCAATAGTTGCTGCATCAACATGTGATTATCGTAGGACTTCATCCCTACCATCTTCAAGTCCTCCATTCTCACAATATTCTGAAAATTTGATGAATAATCATTTGTAACTTTTAGCTCTGCCAAACAGTGACAAAGTAGCTTTTTCTCTTATTTGGATAATGTATAACATGCAAGTGGCAAAAAAAGTTCGTGCTCCATGTACCGACAAGGCTAATTCAAGCCGCAGACCTATCTCCACTAAATCCAGCCAAGCATTTATTCCATCTTTCATCTTACCTAGAATATTAAGCAATGTACCTAATATGCTTTCACATACATTTTTCTCAATATGCATCACATCCAAGTTGTGTCGTACATGGAGATATTTCCAGTACTCTAAATAAAACAAATATTGACTTCTTTTTCCAACAGTGTTCAACGTCATCTCTGCAAAAAATTTTACATCAGCCCTTATCCTCAAAAGTACAAGCATTAAGCTTTTCCAATATTTCCTCTCCGGTTAATGGTATCAGAGGCTCTCCAAATTCTTGAAACCCATTGAAAACCTTTTTTTGCTTTCTGTACGGATGATTATGATGAAGGAATCTTCTATGCGCAACAAAACTCATTTTCCTACACCATTGAGCAAAAGCGTTCTCATTGCAAATTGGACATACCTGGTATCCCTTCGTTGCATGACCGGCCAAGTTGCCATAAGCAGAAAAATCATTTATCATCCATAGCAACACTTCCCTTAAAGTGAATTCCTCTTGATGATAAGCATCAAAAGCTCTAATGCCCTCGTCCCACAACTTTTTTAAGTTTTCAATTAACAGCTCCAAGTATACATCGATACGGTTGCCAGGCTGTTTAGGTCCAGATATTAGAAGAGTCAATACCATGAATTTTTGCTTCATGCACAACCAAGGAGGAAGATTATATACAACAGTGATCATAGGTCAAACACTATAGACACTACTGTGTAAACTGTGCGGGTTCATTCCATCGGCTGCAATACCAAGACTTTGATTTCTATCTTCTGCTGCGAAATCTAGCCAAAAACAGTCAGCCAATTTCCAAGCTGAAAAATCTGATGGGTGCTGCATTTTGCCTCTTATAGTCATTTTTCATTTGCATGCCAGGACAAATTCTTAGCCATTGAAACGCTGTGGAACATTCTTCTAAAACGTGGAATCGGTGGAAAATACCATAAAACCTTAACAGTGTTATCTTCTCCAATTTTCCATTTGGATGATCCACCTTTAGGACATAGCATCATATCCATATTGCTTTCTAAACAAAATACAATTTACGAAGCATGCATGTATCTTCTCATACTTAATTGCCAGTGCATTTAGGGTATTTTAACATTATAAATAGATGTTGGTAAAACATTGTCACATGGTAGTATCTCAGATAACAACTTCAGCAGTGCATCAAAGCTCTTGTCAGAATGCCCATATCTTCCCTTCAAGTTATATAATTTGACAACTGCCGATAACTTGGTAAAATTGGTGCATCCTTGGAACAACAGTTTCTCTGCCTCTTCCAACAAACAAGCAAATTGATTAGGATTTTTTGGAATATTTGTGTCAATATTATCAAAGGCATCATGAGTCATTTCAATGTTGTTATATGCCACATCTTCTTTACTATCACTGTCATTTTCATCAAACTCTAAATCTCGATTAACAAACTGTGAAGACGCCTCACCACCAAACTCATAAGATTCACCGTGCCTATTGCATTGCCTGTAATTGCTATAAAATTCATTCCAATATATGTGACCTTTTATGTCCTTTATAGAGTGCAATGTCATATTGCCACATTTCATGCAAGGACACCGAACAACATTACAATCACTTACATTTTTTCGCCTCAAACTCTAAAAATTTGTCCACACCTTTGGCAAAATGTGTGGATCATCTATCCGAATATATCTATGAATTATCCATTCCACAATATATATATTATTTGAGTAATTAATGTAGTAATCTTAGTACTGCATCAACAAGTAACCAAAAAAGAAAATAAATTATGAAACAAAAACATATACGTGCATGAATAATAAGGTTAATAAACGGCAATACAATCGAACTTTTAGTGAAATTATGCAATATACTATAAATACTACTTAATATATATGTGTAAATTAAACTTACTTGCAATGTGTAACTTGGTAATGCATGTTTTCAGCTTCGTATGATGATTCTGCGGAGAAAAAATAATTGAGAAACTAAAAGTCACTTAAGAACGTAAAACATAAATATAATTTATTGCAAATATAAGGAGATAGATGGTGAAATTAAATGAGTCATTCAATACATGTTGATAGACAAATCAGTTGACCAATTGAATTTAAACACTTTTACCGACCATCCTCGTCGCCTTTTCCATTAAAAAAATAAGAGTATTGGTGAAGCCAACGTCGCTAAAGTATAGATTTAGCTAGGTTTGCGTCGCTAAATTAGACGCCAATAATAAACTTTATTAAAACTACTTCAATGTTATAAATGAACTGATCATTTAGTAACGGTAATATTTTTAGGGTCAATATATAATTTAACTATTTTATTGAAGTTTGTTTATTGAATTAATGTAATTTTTATTGAACATAATCGTTCATTGAATAACATTAATTATATCTTAAATATTATTTTTTATTTTTTATCTTCTTTTGGTGAATAATTAAGAGTATATATATATATATGGAATATACATATATATACAAAACAGTATCCGACGACATATATAAATATTTTTATTGATATTACATAACAAGTTTACATAAATTCTCCATATGCATCTAAAAAATTAATTGGAAAATGACTAAGTGAGCATATCAGGTTTACATAAATTCTCCATATCTCAGAAAATGCAAAATAACTGAGAGAGCAGACTATGGTGAGCCTTGTCTAAGTTTTGATTGCTGTTCTCTTACACTCAGCTTAGACACGCATGTAGTGTACTAACAATGAAACATTTGATCTTTAGGTAGGTGAACTGCCCAAGTCATATAGATCAAAGATTTGTAGTGGGACGAACACCTAAAAGATCATAAATATTTCATCATTTGCTTCTATTTTGAAATAGTATTAGCTAAAAGATAAACCAAAAAGAATATCTAAAGAAATAAAAAAAAATTCTTTATTCTATACGTGCAAAGTTGTAATTTTTTTTCCTTTCCTCGAAGAATATTTCATTATTTCCTTTTATTTTGAAATAATATAAACTGCATAATTTGGCATAAAAGCTTATATTATTTCAAAATAGAGGATGAGAAAGATATATATATATATATATATGTAAAAGAGAGAACCGAATCATGAACGGTGGATTGTTAATGTGAGGATGTGCATATTTATAGATAGAGAATGGTAGGTGCAAATTAAATGTTAGTAGGTGCGAATTAATTACCAGGCATGCATCGTGAAAATTAGCGACACAAAGGTTACTAGCAATGCCAGCGTCGCTAAATTAGAGGTATTTAGCGACATGAGCGTCGCCAAATTAGAGATTTAGCGACGTTAGCATCGCTAAATAAACTGTACCTGTAAATATTTAAAGTTATGTATACATGTACTTTACTAAAAGTACGTACTTCAATGTTATAAATAAATTGTACCTGAACTTTATTAAAAGTACTTAATGTTATAAATAAATTGATCAAATATCATTTAGCAAATATTATTTTTTCAACGACAATATAATTTAACTATTTTATTAAATATTGTAATTTAGTGAATTAACGTAATGTTTATTGAACATATATGTGAATTGAATAATATTAATATATCTTAAATATTTTTTTTTTCTTTTTTTGGTGAATAAATTAAGGCTTCTTAATTACCTATATATATGCTAGAAGAATATATATATATATATATGGAATATACATATATATACAAAAAAAATATACGACGAAATACATAAAAGATTTTTATTTTATATTGATATTACATAACAAACAGTACTCTTTTAGAACCGATCGAACATGTTTTCATAAATTCTCCATACGAATCTCAAAAATTAATTTGAAAATGACCGACCTAGGGAGAAAATCAGGTTTACATAAATTCTCCATCGATCTCGGCAAATGAAAAATAACTAAGTCTGTAGATAATGGTGAGCTTTGTCCAAGTTTTGATGGTTAGCTTGGACATGTATTCACTGTAAGAACAATGAAACATTTGATCTTAAGATTGGTGAACTACTAAAGGCACATAGATCACCGATTTGTAGTGGGTCGAACACCTCAAAGAGCATCAAGATCTTAAATATTTCATCCTTTGCTTCTAATTTGAAAGAGTATCAGCTAAGAGATAAACCAAAAAGAATATCTAACCAAATAAAATATTTTTTTTTGGCATTATACATAACAAACAATATATTCAGCATCTTGACCCGTTGACTTGTTCCTCATAGCTACTCCCACCAATCAAGCTCATTTTCAATCCTAGTTTGCCAAAGATTGTTGCTTTTGCAATCTAGCTTCGACCTCCTTTTAAAGACCAAAAAATGAAACCTTTACTCTTTAGGTAGATTATATACCTAGGCGTATGGATCGACAATTTGTAGTGCATCAAACACATAAAAGAGAGCAATGGTCAAGAACATTTTAACATGTGCTTCTATTTTGAAAGACAATCAGCTAAATCGAAGACAAAAAGACGTTAGAATATTTATGCATATTTGTGAATTTTTTTTCCTTTTCTAATGAATGTTTCTTTTACAATAATAGATTATACGCTTTCAAAATAGAGTACGCATTTATAGATAAAGAATGGTAGGTGTGAATTGATTATTTTGGGTATTGTGAAATAATTGTGGTAGGTGTGAATTAATTTTGAGCGTGATGTCAATTAAATACCAAGGCATGTTAGTCCAAATACCGATACAATTGGTAACACCAGTGTCGCCTTTTTTGCAAAATTTGTACAATCATTGGTGACACCAGCGTCGTCTTCTCAAATTGGCGACACTGGTGTCGCCAATTTAAGAACTCTAATAATGTCAATTTTATCTGCGAATGTTTTTTGTCGCTTAAAGTTTTCGCAATAATGCTAAATATTTGTTGCGAAATGTATTTTAGGTGTCACTAATTACGTTTCGTACCTAATTAATTTGCAACATGTTAAGTTCTTGTGTTGCAAATAATTTTAGCATGCAAATATTTCGCGACACTTGTCCAATGAGTGTCGCTGGCTGTGTTTGGCCAGTAGGTTTTTTGCGATACTTTTCGAATGCGTCTAGCAAAATGTATTTGGCGTGCAGATTTTTCACGACACTTGTCGAATGCGTGTCGCTGAATATATTTGACACACAGATTTTTTGCGATTTGTCGAATGCGTGTCCCTAAATCATTTTCGCGCAACTGATGAATTATTTTGGTGATGCTTTTGTGTCATTGTTTATTTCAAATAAAGACAATGCAATATTTTTGTGTTAGGAATTAGTTTTTCACGACCCAATTTTTTTTTTACGTCGCGCATTTGGTGTCGTCTATTCACGATTTGCGTGTAGTGTTGGAATGTCATTGTCACTTAAGAATAGCCATAGAATCTTAAGGAACAATGATATGCGATATAAGGTATATATTCACATCCAAAAAATTTTATTAATATATGTATGGCATCATATAAAGTAATTTTATAAAGACAATGCATCACATTCAAATAAAGACAATGCAATATTTTTGTGTCAGGAATTAGTTTTTCACGACCCAATTTTTTTTTATGTCGCGCATTTGGTGTGTTGTCTATTCACAATTTTGTTATAGTGTTGGAATGTCATTGTCACTTAAGAATAGCCATAGAATCTTAAGGAATGATGATATGCGATATAAGGTATAAATTCACATCCAAAATTTTTTTATTAATATATGTATGGCATCATATACAGTAATTTTATTCATTAAAATAATTACTTGGCCCCACAGGGAAGTGATTATTTGATAATTTAAGAGGAATAAGACAATGAATTAGACATAAAGTACCAAATAAAGAAAAAATTCTTATGCCCAAAGGTATGGAATTTTCATTGCTTGTTTAATACATATATATATTAAGTTATATGTAAATTCTATAAAGGTTAGCCTCTACCCAAAGGAAGGTTTGAATTTACAACTTGAATATGACATTGGTTGATTCAAGACTAAATATAAAGTTTCATAGCATTAATGTATGTTTTTTGTTTACTATAATAGTTCTACTCGCATTTTAGTATTTAGTATTATATGGTAAATTTTTTCTCTCTATCTGGTAATAATAAATCTTTTGATTTTAGAATTCATAAAGATTGACTTGGCATTTTTGTGTGGATAAACCTACGTGTCCCCATGAAATCAAGTATTCTAAAGAAAGGAACTTTGTATGAATGGTGGGAAAGATTTAAACATCAAACTTTATATTCATCAAAGTTTTATGTCAATAAAAGTATTAAGGTTTAGTACCCACATGTGAAGCAAAATGATTTTCTAAAGACAAATAAAGGACAATTTATTAGTCCAAAGTTTTGGATTTTTTCCAATAAAGTAACTTTAGGCATAAATAATACAGTTCTAAAAGTGTGTAAACTCATTACGAGAGCAAGGGAGATTATAGCTCAACTAAAGTCACAATAAAAGTTGAGAATTTTAGTTCATTCTACTTTTTTGCAGTTTATACTCAATTTTCTTTCTATGAATATATATTTTTGTAGCACATGTGAAGGAAAAATGACCACTTAATAATTTTTTGGTAACGTGTGTTGAAAAGAAAGAGATTGAAACATAAGGAACAATATAACGTTTACTTAGTGACTTATGTGAAAGAAAATTGCACATAAAGGCAAAAATTCTTCTTATATAAAGAAATAAATAACAAAAGATGCCAATAAAGTTTCATGGCACTAAAAATAGTTATTTCTTTATGCAAAATAGAGAAGAAATATTGCTAAAAGCATACATGAATAGTTTGAAATCAAAGATAATTATTTTATCTATTTGTGCTGTAATTAAATTCTTCTTGCTAATTCTCCTAATATTAAATAGTGGATTGATTTGGTATTACAATTTACATTATCAATATTATGCAGATTTTTTCAACCAAAAAAATATAATGAACAAAACATCTATCAAGTAAATCAGATGTGTTCAAAGTTAAAGTTGTGGAAATCTTTTGAATTAGCCTTGAAACTTTTTTTCTGTTTTGTTTGAAAAATTATTTTCATGTACAATAAAAAAAAAGGGCAAAAAGTTATCTTGTTGGTAATTGATTGGTATTCATTTGATGTTTTTTTTAAATCATTCATTTATATTTAATTACAGAGTTTTAAAGGTTATTTTGTAGGAAAATTATTTTATTAGATTCCACATACAGATTCTATATGTTAACTCTACATAAAATAAAGTTGGCATTAAGTGAGTTATTATTAAGAACTCCTCTAATTTATGGCATAGGAGACTGAGACATCTCCATAAGATATTACAAAGTTAGAAAATAAAGTAATTCTTATAGAATTTGATTTTACTAATTTTTGGAGTATGTGTGAACTGCATAAAAGTAAAGCAGACTAACCTAACCACTACAGTTATCCAAATAAGTTCTTCAATTTTTGAAACTATGTACAAAAACAAATGTGGGTTATTTTCTTGTTTTGACTAAAAAATGTGGAGATATTTTATCTCATATAGATATGACAAAGAATTATGCTTTTCTATTTAAGATTTATGTTTTTTCTATCTTCAAGATCATAAGGAAAAGACACTACATGTCTTTAAAGATTTTAAAGAAGAGGTAGAGAAACAAAACGGAAAAACAAATAAAGTTTAGACAAATAAAGAAAATGCTATAAAGATTCATAGAAAGGAGCATTTATGAGGTAAATAATTTAAAGTTATGGCATTACCTTATATTTGTGTAATAAAGTCTCAAAGATTGTTGTATCTTAAAAAGATTGTTATCTAAAGTCATTTCATAAAAGTTTTAAAATATGGAATGGATGATAACCAAGCTTAAGGCACATATGGGGTTGTTCAATTAAAGTGAAAGTTTATAATCTTCATCAGATAAAATATATGGACTCAAAAAACAGTCATTTGATTTTTGTAGGTTATTCGGTTAACTCTAAAGAGTTTATAGTTTATTGTCCTTTACATATTAAAAGAACTATTATGACTAGAATTTCAAAATTTCTAGAGGATTTTTAAGATGAGTGGGAGTTAATTCCTATAAAGATTTATTTTAAGGAAATTTTATTTTCTCAAGTTTATGAATAGATTATTTTCGAATAAATCCATTTTGGATATATTTAAAGTGAAATAAACTAAAGAATGACCACTCAAATTTTTCATGAGACAGTGGGAGTGACAAAATCCTCATAAAGGTGCTTTAAAGGTTTAATAAAGATGAGAGAAATAATTTAAAGAATATATATGGGCTAAAAGTATGCTTCCGGTTATTGATATTAAAGTTATTGTTTATATGATATTATTGTTTTACTTATGTACCATAAAGTCAGTGGGAGCAAAATTTAGTCTATATAAATTATGATTTATTTATGAGTAGTATATATTTTGAATATGTGAAGTTTTGAAATTAAAGTTTATGTGAAGCTTCTATTGTTATGGGCATAAAGATTCGCAGAGACATAAAGAATATAAAAAACTTGACTCAAAACAACTTCTTATGAAGGCAAAGTTTCAATTTGTGCTATGAAGCTATGTCACAGGCACTACAGTTACAGTTTTATCACAAGGCTTAAAAGTTGTCAATTGTGTTTGAAGGCCATTAAGTAAATATTGTGTGATAATTTGGTTGTGATATTTTTAACTAAAAGCACAAGCCGAATAAAGTATATTGACATGAAGTTTTTTGGTTTGCAAAGATTATATCAAAAAACATAAGGTGTGTTTTGAGCATATAAGCATTGAGCTTATAACCACATATCTTATGATTGAAAGTTGCTAGCTAAAGTGTAAAATGATCACATAAAGTAGGTAGGATTTTTGGGCTCATATTTTAATTAGTTAGTTTCTTTTCTTTGATTCCCATGTAGTTTTCGTTATTAAAATATAATTATACTTGAACAATAATGAATGAATGAAAGAGATATTTATTAGCTTCTGCTTATTGTTTTAATTCTAACAGAAACTACTACTGGAGTTAGGAGGCTTCATTAGATGCATGGCCAAGATCTAGGTGAGCTTTTTATGGATGTTTTAGAGATCTAGATGGGTTTTCTTTTTTCTTTGTCTTTTTTTTTTTTTTTTTTTGAGTATTGATTTCGACTTTGTTTAGTGTTTTGAGTTATAGATCTAGTAGATCTTCTGGGTTTTGGCTCTCAAGGTTTATTTATTTATTTTTTTTTAAACACTCTTTTATGCTTTTCAAATGAGTCTAGGGTTGAAGCATACAAATATCTTACTACTTCATAATCATATGGATTTCCATTCACCAATCCCACCTTGCTGAAAAAATGTTTCTTTATGTAACGAGGGAGCCCGATATTCTTAGAGCATTTGTCGAAGATGAAAGAGTCGATTACAGCTTGAATCCTGTCGCCATATTGAATAATATAGTTGCAGAGATCGACGTCAAGAGGATTCAAAAGACCATCCCAGTCGTGCTCATCACTCAGGTTCCTCCATCTTTTCGCTATGCTACCAATATCCACCTTCTGTTATGGTAAGAGTAAACATTTTATTAATTTCAAAAGATAAAAAATAGAAGAAAATTCTCAAATTTTTCACTCTAGTGTCTCAAACGCAAGACCTTTCTAGTATAAGTGTGATGGCAAACTGTTGGTGTAAAACTCAAAATCAGTCGTCTCAAGTGTGCGAGCGTGCCACTTCGAACCTATGACAGTCCAAAGAAATAAATAAAATGTGCGCCAATTAATATCAGACTTAAATCAAACGATTGTATTAATTATTGAGAACAAAAATAATTAAAGGTTACAGATAGCCTTTCAGATCAAAGGACTCTTAATTAAAATTTTCAACTAAAACACTTGACTACTCGAAGTAAATTCTAACGAGAATAAACTAAGTAGTCTATGTTTTCTTATGTGTGTGGATGCGCGAGTCCTTTCTCAAAGTTGGTGAAGCCTCTATTTATATAGGAGAATGTGGCTCACTAACTCCTTGCGCTTCCGATGTGGGACTGATGCTAAATTTATTTTTTCAAACCAAACATTTATACTTTGTCATTTTTCAAAGCATTTTCATCTCCAAATGATGTGGGACAAAGCTATTCCAAAATCAAGCTTAAATAAATATTAATTTTCTTAAAAATTAATATATGGTCCAAACATTGCCCCCCTTACTTTGTAATTTTGTTTAACATAAATAATATTGCAAAGCAATATTTGACCAGTTTACATCGCTCTAGTCCTTGAGCCAATTCATCCATTCCAGATAATGTCCATGCAACACCTTTAATTTTGATTTCCATGATATATTCATGCGGCCGCCCAAAATATGGCACCCAAAATTGAGTAATTATGGCCAAAATCCTTTCCAAAATTTGGCTTCATTGCCCACAATTTCAGCAATCCTTTATTATTGATCTTCTTTCCAAAATCTTCACCGTTTCTTTTCCTTTTTTACTTCCAAGCCGCACTTTCCGTTCCATAGATTTCAAGCACAATATACAAATATATATATGTATATTTTATCAACCTAGCCGACACCATTTGTTTTAAATTATGTATGCTTTTAACTAATTCTCTTTAGTACAATCTGCTGAACTTCCTTTATCAAACTATAACCTTGTCTTCTTCCTTGCAGTGAGCTCCAAGCTGTCAAACCAATCTTCAAGTAAGTAAACGAAACCGAACTCTCTTTTTCGTTTTTTTCTTTTTTTATTTCTCTACCAGCATGCATCCATGCAAATGAACATTGGTTTCTATACGGACTCCATCTCAAATCCAAACCGAAGCAACAAAGGTGTGTCGGCTTGGGAGAGACTTATCTCGGTTTCAATGGTGGAGCCTCATCCTGGAGCTTAGCAGATCAGTTGATTTTGTGGCGGGCCGACGCAAATTCACAGCAGCGGCATTTGTTTCGCAGTGGTGCGGTTGAGTTCGCAGTGGCTGGCGTGGACTGGCTTTGCGCACGGCGGTGAGGACGGGCTTTGCACACGGCGGCGAGAAGTGGCGTTGCAGCGGCAGCAAGGATTGGCGTTTCAGCGGCAGCAAGGAGCGGCGTTTCAGCGGCAGCAAGGAGAAGACGATCTACAGTATGCTGGAAACTTAGACACGGGGATTAAGCTGCTGGGCTAGAGGGCTGGGCTGGTGAAACGGACACAGGCTGCGAATCGGAGCGCTGCTGGGCTGGAGGGCTGAAATCATGCGCGCGGAGCGGGCTGGACGCAGGCCATGGCTGCTGGACTGGCGAAACGGGCACGGCTGCTGGGCTCCACGCAGGTTGTGGATGGAGCAGGCCTTGTTCTTGGGCGCGGCAAAACGGGCTTCGAGCTAGAGAAACGGTCACAGGCTGCGGCACGCGGATGCCGGCTTCTGGGCTGGGCAAGGCAGCTGGGTTTGCAGCTTGGAAGTGGGCTGGAGACGCGGCAGGGCTTGGCACGAAACGTTGTAGGATTGACACGGGCTTGACGCGGACGTGGAGCTTGGAACTTGGAAAATGCGCGGGCTGGGCTGGACGTTGCAGGTTTGGACTTGGCACGAGAGCTTGGAAGCGAGCTTGAACACGCGTGGGCTTGACACGCTGGATGCTGGTAATTTTCTTATTTCTGTTTATTTTATGTAGGTAAACAGGAATCTTATTCATCCAATCAAGGATCTTGCCGATGATACATCTTTGGAGTTTGGTTTGCACTTCTTCTGCTCCATTTCAGCTTCATCTGGATATTTTTAACATGCTTTTGTCTGTGTCCCTTGTCAAATTTCATCAATTCTGACGACGTCGCCGATATTGTTGATGCCGAATATTTATTGAATTTTCTTTGCATACTCCAGCTTCTTACATTGCTGACATGACCCAACTGCATCCAGCCAATTTTGAAGGAAATGAATTCAACTTTATGTTGGGTCATCTCGACACGGTAATCTTTTGATGGTTAGTAGACAAACAGTCTTTTGACCTACTTACTTTCCCTTATACCTACATATTATATCTATTTGAATAGGTTAGCCGTGGATTTTTGAATTTTAACCGAGTTCTCTGACTCGACCTTCAAAGCGGTCTAAAATGGCCAGCTAAAATTATAGTGAATGGTCGTATACATTTTCGGCTTAATTTTCTTACTTATTGATGTTACATATGCAGGGCATTGTCCCCCAGTATCTTATTCTCCAGCATCCGATCTGACATCTTACACTGCGTTCGAATTTTTTTTTAGATCATGACTTCCGCTGGACGATGTTCTGATTCTATCATGCCAACTGAAACTGGGATCCAAATGACAAAGGCAAGACGACAATTGCGTTGATCATCACCTCATTCATAGTTCCAAATTTGATCGTTGATGGCTTGACGGCTAAAGAAACAACCATGTCTTCTTCCATCGGACAATCGTCCATGTTCTTCAAGCACTACTGAAGTTCTGTACTTTACTTTTGGATACATCTTTTTACGGGTTTCTTCCTCCGTAGAGCTCCAGATAAGGTGCTGACTTTCTTGGATAGACCTGCGATCTCATGTCTTCCATCCACGTCGTCGAGACACGACTCCAACTTATTTGGTATGATACCATCCTTTTGCTTATCCGGTCGACCTACTATTCGACTTTTAGCATACTGGCGATGCATCCACCTCTTATGGGTTTTATTAAGCAGATGATAAGGCTTATATCCCGCACAATACCAACGATTTACCTCCATAGCATGTGACTTAAAAGTTTTCGATTCCTCAATCTTCTGAGAAACCAATCTTGTCATATGATTTCTGGAAAAAGTAACTTGGAGCTTTGGCTCACCTTGCCCCTTATGGTGTCGATTTTTCAGCTTCCCTGATCCTTTCTGCAACTTCGGTTTCAGACGTTGGAAAACAGAGTTATGGTTGTGACTTTCCATTGGTGGTTTTGTCATGTCGAGTTTCTGATTCCTGGCCGGACGCTTTATTCCTTTGTCCTCAACCTCATGCTTGCACTGAGTGCAAAGCACCTTAGAAAGAGATTCGGCCTTTTCGGCCGAATACTCCCCTCTAAGCTTGACATCACTATCCCAAATTCCTCCAAATGACATTTGTCGCAGGTCCACCCTAACTCTGATTTTTATCAAGCCTGAAATGTTGGCCAAAACCATGTTCGCTTCAGCCGATGGGAAATGGTTGTTATCCACTTGCATTATCTCCTTTCTTTTTTCTGGAAACTTTAACGCTTGTTTGTCAATCATCGCTTGGATAGCATTCTTGAAGACCACGCAATTGATAGTCTGATGCGACCACGTACCATGCCATTTGCAGTATGGATTTTTCTTCATCTCTTCAGCTGTTGGCAGGATATGGCCGTCATGTAATTTAATTACCTTGTCGGCCAGCAGGTAGTCAAAAATCTGATTAGCTTTGGAGATGTCAAAACTGTAGACCTTCTCTGGTTCTGTCCGATTCTTTCTCGTGTCCATTCCAGCTGTGGAACTTTCTGGCTCCTTACTAGTCTAGCAAGAGCCTTGCAAACATGTGAATGTGTGGCTACTACTTCCGCCGCATCCACTTCAAATGTTCCATCTCCGCTTTCTTGGTCCTCAGCTTCCACCAAGTGAATTTCAATATTCGGGTCCTTGTAGTATGACCCTCTGGACGAGTTCTTCCTCTGGTACTCCTCATTCAGGATGCCTTCATATCGAGTGGTTCGAGATACCAACTCGAACAAGTCATGGAATTCTGTCCCCTCAAACTTCTTTCAAAGTTTGTAGCTCAGTCCGCCTTGTGCTAGCTTGACGAACTCCAGCTTTGGTATGTCCAGGTGACATCTGATCTTTGCCTTCTTGAATCGGGTTATAAATAACTGCACCGACTCTCCATCCATTTGACGCAAGTGCAATAAGTCAGCCATGGAAATCTCCGGCTCAATCCTATATAACTGCTCGTGGAACTTCTGCTCCAATTCTTGCCAGCTATGGATCGAGTTTGGCTGCAAGTTGATGTACCAGGTGAAAGCTGGACCTGTCAAAGAGTTAGCAAATAGTCGCAGCTTTAGGAGATCATTGGCCGCTGCTTCTCCGCATTGGATAGTGAAACGGCCTATGTGCTCCACGGTGGATTGTCTTTCCTCGCCAGAAAATAGGGTGAAGTCAGGAAACCTGAATCCCCTAGGAAATTCGATCCGGTCGAAAGCATCGGGGTATGGCCTCCTATAAGATGGACGTCCGGTCCATCTGAATGCAGGACCTATCATCTCTTGGATGATGGTCTCAACGGCTTCCCGGTCTATGCCTTGGCCGTGGTTCATCCAGTTCGGTTTATTCCTCCATGCTGGGGCGTGGAAGTCTGCTTGATAAGCATGGGCATCGTAATGTCAATTCCTATAGTTTTGTCCAAAATGCACCGCATGCCCCCCGCCATGAACTTGGTTCCAAGCCGGCAGGTTTCCATATGTCGGAACATCTGCTCTCCCTCCATGTATGTTTGGTACAGTCTGAAAAGCTTGTGTCAAATGTTCTTCCCGACCATCCCTCACGGTCTGGCCTTGGTTATCAGCATGCCCCCCAGCAGGAACATTGTTCCTTGCACGTGGGGGAATGTAAGGTTGGACTTGCCGTTTAGGCATAAACCTTACATCGTTTCCACTGGACCCGGCCTGAAAGGTCGGTGCCTCAGTCCTTGGCGTGTTGCCATTGGATACGGCCTGAAAGGCCTGCACCTGTTGTTCCTCATGGCCGTTAGTTGGCCTTGCGCCATTTGACGCAGCTTGGGTTGTCTGTACCTGCTGGCGCAACAATTCCAAGATCCCTTGCAACGTTTGCTGCTGGGTCTCCTGGTATGCCTCCATCTTCCGGGACAGCTCGCGAATCGAATCCTGAGTAGACATCTCTGTCGTGTCCGGAGCCTTGCCAGCTTCCCTTTCAATTCCATCCTCATCCGACACGTTTCGGCTGCTAATGCCACCGTGGTTGTCGGATTCCTGATTCTTGGAACGAGTCTGCACCATTTCCTCAGTCGAAAAAATAAGTCCCACCGGGCGTGCCAAAAGATATGTTGGTGTAAAACTCAACAATCAGTTGTCTCAAGTGTGCGGGCGTGCCACTTCGAACCTATGACAGTCCAAAGAAATAAATAAAATGTGCGCCAATTAATATCAGACTTAAATCAAACGATTGTATTAATTATTGAGAACAAAAATAATTAAAGGTTACAGATAGCCTTTCAGATCAAAGGACTTTTAATTAAAATTTTCAACTAAAACACTTGACTACTCGAAGTAAATTCTAACGAGAATAAACTAAGTAGTCTATGTTTTCTTATGTGTGTGGATGCGCGAGTCCTTTCTCAAAGTTGGTGAAGCCTCTATTTATATAGGAGAATGTGGCTCACTAACTCCTTGCACTTCCGATGTGGGACTGATGCTAAATTTATTTTTTCAAACCAAACATTTATACTTTGTCATTTTTCAAAGCATTTTCATCTCCAAATGATGTGGGACAAAGCTATTCCAAAATCAAGCTTAAATAAATATTAATTTTCTTAAAAATTAATATATGGTCCAAACACAAACCAATTAAGCCAATCTCACTCGAGTTATGTTAAGAAAAAAACATATCACAACAATTTCAAATAAAGCTTCATCAAATTACGTGCATGCTAAATAAAATGCTATTGCATGCAGAACTAATAAACTATATATGTAGAAAGAAGTATATAAATGTATGTTTCTGTGTGTGCATATATATATATTGATATAAATTTTTGTTTATGATTGAAAATAACATGTAGGGTTTATGTGAAACCTGGATATCAGCCTTTGCTCCATAGTTTTCTACATCACAAGTAAACCCCGCTAAAATGAACAAGTGGCAGGTAGCTCCAGCTCCAAGTAAGATTTTTGAATTCATGAAGTTGGCTTCTATGGTTCCTTAGCTACGATATGTTGATATCTTCTTTTCACTACGTACCTGATCTAATTGCTAAGTTTATGACAATAGTTTTTACCATAAGGCATCTATTTATTATAGTTTAGCAAAGGAACCTTCAACAATAAAAAAATATTATCTTGTGACTCATTCTTTTAGGAGTGATATTATTTATCACAATTGGTTATAATCACCAGTGGCATCCGCTACCTGTTGCTAATGTGGCAATCCTTAATTGGCAACAATTATTTATTTATTTATTTATTTTTAATTTTTTACTATGTACTAAGACCTAATATAGAGAAAGTGAATCTTTTAAGATGGTAACTTGAACTCACAATTTTTTGATATGGGTGTAAGAGATATACAACTAAGTCAATCTCACTCATCCTTGAGAGAAAAAATATTATTGCAAAAACTAAAATAATAATAATAATAAATTATAAATTGAAGTTTTTGTAAGCAATTTCCCCGGTAAGCTAAGAAACTGAGCTGATACATAAATGGTCTTAATAATTATACCTACATTGATGGCTGCTGTGCTTAACATTCTAACAAGACATAAAACTACCTTAAGCAATCAAAAATAAGCTAATTACGATCATATATATATATATATATTTTGCAGATCACTTTATTTTGTTGCTTTTATAATATCAAGAGAATATTTCATTTACACTCCTGAAGTTTGGAGTAATTATAAAAGCATCTCTTAGGTTCCTAATAATCTTTATAACCTTACTAAAGTTAAATAACTTTTAAATTCCTTGTGTTTCTTCTTATTTAATTCAATAATTAATTTGAAGAGTTCAAAGTTTTTTTTATATAGTTTAAATGAACTTTTATCTAAATTATTTCCTAATTTTTCAGTTAATAAAAAAGCCTTTATGATAATTTTAATTAGATAAGCTTTTTTAAGAAAGTTATATATTTCAATTACATTTAGTTAAATATATTTGACAAATTAATACTTAATTAAAAAAGCTTATATGATTAAAGTAATCACATAGTTTTTTTTTTCAAAATATTGAAAAATTATCATATAATTTAAATAAAATTAATTAAAAATATAGATTAAAAAAATTAACTTTTTAAATTAAATTTTGCAAAGTTATCTTGCGAAAAGATAAAGAAAGCAAGGAGAATTTTAATTTAACTTTATAAAAGATATAAGAATAATTTAGAATTTGACATAGGAAAGAGTAAAAGTCAGAAGCAACAATGGTTAATTTATTCAATATCTGAAAGATGATTTTGTAATTATTCTAAACTCCAAGAAGTATAAATGAAATATTCCATGATATTGAACAAGGACAGTAAGACAATATCTTTAACCATAAATAATAATAATAATAATAATAATAATAATAATAATATTATTATTATTATTATTATTATCATTATTATTATTATTATTATTATTATTATTATTATTATTGTAGTTAATGTAAACGTACCAAATCTATCACTGGTGAGAATGCTTTTCTTTTTGTTTTGTATTTTTTTTTTCAGAAATCACTAAAGTGAGCTATATGTAACCAACGGCATGCGTTTAGATCGACTAAATTAGTTCGACACTTGTTTTATTACCAAAAAACTAATTCGAGACTTATTTGCATTACCTTTTGTTGCAATATACTATTCATACACAACCGGGAAATTTGTTTTCAAGCCCTTGCTTTTAAATTTTGTTAAAAGTAGATGGAAATATATATATCCACGGATACGTTGCACCGTTCTGATATTTAAAAAGAAAAAAAAAAGTTATTTGTTATTGTTGGTGGCCATTATTAGTGATATTTATATTCTATTTGGCAATTTAAATGGTTGCCTTAAAATGTTCACTTTTTCGAATTAAAATTTTAAAATAATTAATTAATTAATTATTAATAATTTTGTCAATAATAAGCTCATTCATGGTTATCACAACTAATAACAAATAATAAAATTCTTAATTTAAAATATAAAAGAAAAAGATTGTAATTTGTAACGTAAAAAAGAGAAAAGTAAAATAAAAAGAGAAATTGAAGGAGGGTGTGTAAGACAGAAAAAAGAAAAAGAAGTAAAGTGTTTAGATACGGTAACATGCATTATTCAATTAATGGAAACCAATTTAATAATCTGGATCCAGGAAAAAAGAAACTGATTAAAAATTTATTGGAAATGAATCGAACAAATTAGATAGGCAGGCGTTATTACCACGCGAAATAAGGTTTTTCCATTTAGGGATGTTAAAAAAAATAATAATCTAAAAGCTAAAAATTTGATCAAATGCATAAATGACATGCGTAACTAATAAAATATGCAAAAAAAAATTATATAAATGTACGTGTTTATGTATATAAAAATTTGTGTTTTGTGATTGAAAATAACATGTAGGGTTTATGCATATTAGATAATAAGAGGTTGAAATATATACAACCTCTTTCATCTTGTTGTTAGCCGTATCACATCTTTAGAATCCTACACTAAAGGGATCACTACTCTCCTGCTTATCCTATATCTCATGGCCAACTCTTTAGCTTATATGATTGTATATATAATTGCATACCAATGTATCAGAATATGTATTGAAATATATTGACTCTTTCATGGTATCAGAGCCTCAGACAAACATCATGGCTTTTATTCAAATGAATTCATCAACTATTCCTCAACTGAGTCAAGTAACTATACTGAATTATAATTTTCCCTTCAGACTGGAGCAACATAACTTCACCATTTGGAAAGCACAGATATTACCAGCTATCATTGGGAGCAATTTAGAAGGATTTGTTACTGAATCTATTCAAACTCCTCTTGAATTTGTGACTGAGCAAGATTCCACCTGTAACATCCCGTTTTAAAAAAATATTAAAACACTTTCAAAGTTTGACCGGTTTGACCTTGAGTGGGCCCTGGGTTGACTTTTTGTGCGGATATGTTTTGGCTTTGACGATGGTACCATTTTGTAGAGCTAATCGATACGAGTTCGTAGACTGGTAGGATGCTTGATTCGAGGCTAAGACCGTGAAGTTATGGATAAAATAGTGTGAGGGGCATTTTGGTAATTTTGCAAGGCTAACATTAAAGGGTGAGAAATGATGAAATTGCCCTTCCCCATCTTCTTAAATTTTCTAGAAGAGTTTGGAAACAGAACCCCCCCTCCCTGACGGTCTCCCTCGCGTAGAAACCCCTCCCCCCACTCCGCACCTCCCTCTTCCACCAACAACGGCCAATTTCCAGCGAGCTCAGGCCAAAAATTACCTGGAACTTGAAGTCGGCAACCTCCCCAACTCAATGGTACTAGTGACAGTCCGTGTAGCTGCCCAGATGGCCGGGAAATGCGATAAACCCGGTCAGCCATTGGTCTGCAATTGCCGGGCTCCGGCGAGGAATCGGCCAACCCACCACCCGAGGATCGAAGCCAGCCATCTCCTCTACCCAGCCAGGCCGGTGAGCCCTCGTGAAACCCTGTGAGTCGCTAGAAAGTGTGAAAAAACCAGCGAACCCGGTTCTTCTCCGGTCGCCGAATTTAGGTGGTTTCCAGTTACGGGGTCGATCACTTCCCCCTATTTTAGACCCCCGAACCCGAATCCATGATCCTTTCTTCCTGAATTCTCCTCAGTTAAGCGGTGTGAAGAGTTGGTGTCCGACCGTGACTTTTCGGTCATTTTCCGGCCATCACCGGCGGTGGTTGGGCAAAGTAAGATTACTATTGATACCTATACTTTTCAAGCTTTATTTTGATATATAATTTGCATATTATAATTGAGTATTTTAAATTTACTTAATTTTGAGCTATGTTGGTGATAACTGTTAAAATATGAATTATTTGGTGATTTTATATATTATGTTTGTGATATATATATATATATATAAATGTATATGTATATACACTGAAAGTGCAGACAGATTGTAATGTGAGGATGGATTTGATGTGTTAATGCTGAATGGATGAATTGTGACTGGCGGTTAATTTAATTGATGAGTTGTGGTATAAATATGTATGTATTTATGTTTTGGTGGTTTTCTATTGAGTTTAAAATTTATTAATAATTGTCGATGTGCTCTTTTATTTAATTGGATTCCAAAGCTTTTATGCCTTATGACTATGAGCATTGTCGTATATAATTATGTTTATAAATAATTAAATTTGTGAGTTGTGATTTGGATAATTGATTGTATGTGGATTTTGGTTTATGGATGATGAATTGAATGGAATTACAGATGGATGGATTGTTATGAAAATTGTGGAATATGTGTGGAGATGTTGTAGAGTGATGTGGATGGTGATGGTGATGATGTTGGAGAGGGTACCCTTGGCCATATGAAAGCCCATTTATGCCACGATTCCTAGAGACCAAGGATCGTGATGATTGCACCCCTTTTCCACCACGATACCTTGGGGAGAAAGATCGTGATGACTGGTTACCCAATACCCCATTCCCGCCACGATGCCTTGGGGAGAAGGATAGTGATGATTGGTTACCCCTCTGTGTGATATTATTTGCTAAATTGTTAATGAAAAATGTGTGACATGTATATATTACTTGGTTGTTTTCTCTAGAGTAAATGCATGCATATTCATACATGTGTATAAGCGAATATTTTATTTATGGATTTAAAGTAAATGTTGTGAATGTGCTCATTTTTGTGTGACTAAAAAATACATGGTATATATGGTTGATAACTGCTTGGCAAGGGAATATGCCGCCAAGTAGAGGTGTTATTTGCTTGGGCGAGGAATTATGCCACCAAGCTATGGTTATTAATTTGTTAAATTTGTTTGAAAAGTTTTGATGAAAGTAAAAGGGATTAAAATATGATAAGCGAGGAATGTGATGAATATATTTATATTTATATGATTTGCTTTGGTTAAGCTTCTTGTTAATTATTAGAGCTTGTTTTGGATTATTGATGTGATTGAAAGTGAGTTAGAATTTATATTTGTCAAGTTGACTTTTGAGTAGAAATTGTATTAGAAGTGACATATTTGGTGTTAATATGTTTTAAGATTTACAGGTAGCTTGATCCCTATTAATATGTTTTAAGGGTATGTAGGCAGCTCAGTTTATTTTTAAACTGAGTCCAGCTACGGAAAAATATATAATTGATATATTTTATTTGAATGTTAAATTATCTTTTGAGATGTGATTACTGAGGAAAATTTTTGCTGGTAGATTGAATAAGATATAAGAATGTTTATCCTTGCAGAATTGTAAGTATATGTATTTGGGGAATGTCAGAAAAACAGACGAAATGCTGCCGAAATTTTTATTAAAATTTCTGACAGTAGAGAAAGTCTTTCTGTCTGTTGGTTCTCATTATTTTATATAATGGTTTAGTGGAGTTAAATGACTGCTTAATGGCTTAATAGAAATATTAAGTCATGTAGGCAGGATCTAGGTGGATTGGGTCCTGTCACCACTAATCCAACAAAAACGGTAACCATTGCTAATCCTGAATTTTTGCTTTTGCGTAGATTTGATCAAGCATTATTGAGGTGGATTCGATCTTCCATCTTACTAGAGGTACAAACTATTGTGGCTGACACTGATACTTGCAAATCATTATGGAATGCAATAGGCAGACTCTTCGAAAGTCAATCCCGAGCACAAGCAATGCATATGAAATTACAATTGCAATCAACGAAGAAGGTAGGTTTCACAATCACGGCATATTTCACAATCATGGAATCTACAAGAAAATGATTTTTTATTGACAAAACTTTTACCGACCAGCTTAACAATTGTCGACAAAAGGTATCTTTAGCAACGAAAACATAATTGGTCGGCAAAAGGTTACCACTTCGCGACTAAAAATGAATTGGTCAGCAAATGTTAAACCTTTGCCGACAAAATTATAGTTCCTCATTGAAAATGTGAGTCTTTAGAGAGGAAATAATACAATGGTCGCTAAAAGTACAACCTTTGGCGATGAATTCTTAAATTTGGTTGCTAAATTGTTAGCATTAGCAAAACTTTTATTTTAAAATAAATAGAGTTCCAAAAAAAATGAATAGACGACGAAATGTTAAAATTTCTCGCCGAAGTCGCTAAACTGGAAGGAAGTTTTCGAGGGAAATAATCCCGCCGCTGTGAAAGATTAGAAAAAAAGAAAAAGATGGGTTAAAATTATTTTAAAAAAAAATTAGAGATGAAAGTTTTGAATTAGGTTTCCTAGCAAAAATTTGTATTAAAAAATAAACCTAAAAACCTCTCCTCATCTTTTCTGTTTTGCCCGCTAAACTCAATGCCATCTTTTTCAGTCTCAAACTCTATCCCTCTCAGTCACTCTCTCATCAATTCATCACTTCTAACCCTATTCCACACCAAATCTTATTCCATCACATTCCTCTCAAAAAAAGAAATTGCACACCAGATCATAGTTTTCCCCAAAATGGCTCCATGGTGTAACCTCCAGCAACAGCAATCCCAAAGCTCAATCTTGACCCACACCAGATCTTGACCTTCGGCTAGGCCCACACCAGATCTTAACCATCTTATCCCATCCCAGATAACCCACAAGTCAATCTCCAGTTCACATTTGGTAAGTATTGTCTCTCTGTCTGAAAGTTTTTGTTCTTGATTGGAATGGGTTTGCTGGGAATACCTAGGCTGGATGAATCCTGTAATTGATGGGTTTGGTTCGCATTTGGTGTTGAGCCATTGCTTGGGTTATTCACCCACTAACACAACTTTAGTGGATGCCCGTTCAAACTGCCCAGGAATTCACCCATTCATCTTCTTTATTCTCCAAGATTTGAATTATATTTGTTTTTCACAGCAAATGACTCTTCCCACTCTCAGACTCTCTTCCAACTAGTCTAGTTTACGATGCGATTCCATAAATTTTACTTGGCATTTGCTGTCTCTATTCATATGGTAAGCTGCTTGCTCATTTCTCTGTTTTTATTTTTTCCCTTTTTTTGGCTCTACTATCGAATTTTTAGGTGAATTGGGGGAACATGGGAAGTGAAGTGAAGTGAAGTTTGTGATATCTAATTAATGTGGTGTTTGCTAAGTTTTCCCAACTATCTGATTACTGGGATACCTGAAGTTTGTGATAAGGCTATACTTATAATTATTGATTATTGAAAATTATAAAAATATTCTATTAGGATGCAGCTCATCTAAGGAGGTTTTGAGAAGAATATATTAGGTGAATTGGGGAACATGGGAAGTGAAGTGAAGTGAAGTTTGTGATATCTAATTACTGTGGTGTTTGCTAAGTTTTCCCAACTATCTGATTACTGGGATACCTGAAGTTTGTGATAAGGCTATACTTATAATTATTGATTATTGAAAATTATAAAAATATTCTATTAGGATGCAGCTCATCTAAGGAGGTTTTGAGAAGAATATATTAGGCACTCAAGTGAAGCTAACATTAAACGCAGATTGAGAGTATGCACTTGGCAGGTTATGGGTGTGAATATCTCTATATTTGATTTTGGTATAAAATGATATGATGGCACGATTCTATTTTTATTTTATATTTTGATTCTATAAAAAAGAAATTGCTTGAATTCTGATGCTGAATATGCCATAATGAAATTTCATTCTTTCACACAGAGTATAATCTTTAAATGCCATTGGCAATCGTTTTATTCCATTGGTTTTTTGTTCAACTTTTCTTTAAGTTGTGACTTAACTAAATTTTTATCAAAGCCATACAGGAGAGCATTTTCTTTCTTTCCCCAATGTTGGTTTCCTTGTATGTTCCTTGCATTGATATTTTTATATGCTAAGTATGCTCTTCCAGAACTAATGTCTTGATAAAGGTAGCTTATTTTATGAATACCCATTAAAACTTGTTATATTAAGATAGACAAATTGTAAGCATGCATTATTAAACATGATATATTACTTTTTAGGCATACATATACTTGGAGCAGGGGCAATGATAAGAAATTCTCTTTTGCTTTCGGCAAACTAATGTCCAAAGAACAACAAGTGGAAGGAGAGTACAAGCAGCTACATTCACAGTTAAGAACTTACGAAAAAAGTAGCATTTTATGGTGGAGAATGTAGAGATGAATCTCATAGCGCAAGTTTTAAGACACTAATTAGGCATTTGAGAGTTGTGCTTCGTGACCGTTGGTGGTTCGGCATGTATCAAGATTTCTTATTGAATTATTGTGCTGCTAAAAGTTTTGTAATACGGATTATTGAACCTTCCATTTTCATCTCCACCCCTACCATATGCTAATTTGCTACATTCTGACATTTGTTTTAATATATTGATTATTCTACTCTATGAAGATTAGATAGACTGTTAATTTTTATTATATATTATATGTTATGTTGCATTTTCATCTAATAAGCTATGTAAAATTAAAATATATATTTCAAATAATATTATTATCATTTAATAAATCATTTAATAAAATTCTCGCCAAATACACTATACTTTTGTCACAAAATCAGTTCTTCATTGTGGAAATGGATTTTCGTCCCTAAAAACTGGATTTACAGATGAATCTAACTTTTGTCAATACAAACTTTGATTTTTTACTGACAGAATGTATTTTCTACCAGCATTATAATAAATTTCAGCGATGAAACTTTTTTTCACTAAAGGATATTGAAAAATTATATAAATTGTCTATGCATTTAGTGACCAAAGTTTTTGCCGCTGTAGACATTAGGCGAGAAAATTAAATGTGTTGGCAAAGGTTATCAATGAGGAAAGAGAATTACAGACGAAATTGCATCATTTGTCGGTACAAACCTTTCTTGAAGCTCTTTCGGCAACAAATTTGCCGACAAAATTGCTTTTGTCACCAAAACCTTTGGCGACGAATTTCTCACCTTTAGCAACCAAATGGGTTTGTCACTAAAACTAATTTCTCTTGTAGTAACTTAATATAGCAGGATTTTCGGTTCACAAAGAGGATTTTATAATGCATCTACTTCAAGGACTTCCCTTTGAGTATGATGCTGTTGTGACCAACGTTAATTCACGGCCAAAAACACATGTTGTTGAAGATGTGCTTGCTCTTTTGTTGAATCAAGAAATGCGGATTCATAGCAATATAACACCACCTTTACCACTGCATCCTTCAACGAAGCTTGTTAATAGGAGTTCTCGACGACAGGACAATGGTGAGTATCATAATAATTGTGGGGGACCAAATCATCATCAATCTTACCGTGGTGGACAACAGCAAAATAAAGGACGTGGACGAGGACATCAATTTGGGAACACTCGTTTATTTTGCCAACTTTGCACATGACCAGGGGCACACCATTCTTGAATGTTATCACATGTATGAAAGGGATTTTGTTCCACCATCCTCATATAACAATTATGCTGCGTATTACAGTGCACCAATTACCAAAGAAAATCCAAGATTTACACTTCACAGGACATTAATGGGAACCTGAAATGGCTGCTTGACAGTGGCGCCACAAATCGCATCAATGATGATTCCTCAAATATTCAGCACAAAGTGGAATATGGGGCCTTTGACAAACTAACTGTAAGTAATGGCCAAGGTTTTATTATTTCAAATACGGGAGTACAAATTCCTCATAGAAATATTCATCTTAGTCATTTCCTACACGACCCATGCATCACAAAAAATTTGTTAAACATTGCTCGATTGACAAAAGATAATATGGTTATTGTTGAATTTAATTTAAATTCTGTTTTTGTAAAGGATCAGGTTACGAAGAAGGTTCTTCTTCAAGGAATCCTTAAAGATGGCCTCTACAGTTTGTTTCTACCTCTATCAAAATTGGCTGCAGGTTCTAGCTTTTCCTCCAATTTTTAGAATTCTCCAGTGTCTCATTTTTATTTTGTTTTAGATGCTAATAACCTATGGCACCTATGCCAAGGCCACCTTTCATTCTCTATATTAAAATTAATTTCCAGCACTTGTAAACAGGTGAAATTGAATAAAACTTTTAAATTATGTACAGCCTGTCCAATGGGAAAAATGCATCGTCTCTTTGCACCTTTGTCTACATCTTAAAGTAAACAATCATTAGAATTAATTTTTTATGATGTATGGGGTCCTGCTCTTGTTTTATCAACAAAAGGTTATCGATATAATGTCTTGTTTGAAGATAATTTCTCACGTTTTTCTTGGATTTACCCTCTTAAATTGAAATTTGAAGTTACAAATGTTTTTCTCCAATTTAAATTACTTGTTGAAAATATGTTTCAAACAAAAATAAAAACTCTTCAAACTGACTGGGGAGGTGAGTATCGGCCCTTGCAAAAAATTTTAACAAATTTTGGAATTAAATTTCAACACTCATGTCCACACACTCATAATCAGAATGGAAAAGTAGAGCGTTAACACAATCATATTACTGAAACTGCTTTATCTCTTTTAGATCACAGTAAAATGCCTTTGTCCTATTGGTGGGATGCCTGCTCTACAGCAATTTTTTTAATAAATCGCTTACCCACCAAAACTCTTCAAAACAAATCTCATGTTCAAAAATTGTTTCACAAAACATGTGATTTTTTCGAAATTAAAATTTTTTGGGTGTGAATGCTTTCCTTTTATTCGACCTTGCAAATCTAAAAAAATTTCATACCATTGAGAAAAATGTGTCTTTTTAGGATACAGTTCAATCCACAAAGACTACAAATGGAAAAGTCTTACAACTGGTAAAATTTACATTTCTCCAAATATAGTTTTCAATGAAAATTGTTTTCCTTATGATACAATATCTTATTTAAATGGGACCACTGCATATGGGAAAATTATTTCTAACAAACCTATCAATCCTCTTGCTTTTTCTTTTGATTCCTCGGGTTATCTCCACGGGTTCCCTCACAGACCTTCTTCAAATCAACCTTTGCCACCAGAATGTCAGGTAAATTCTTCTAAGTTGTTATCTTTGTCATCCACTAACAATGCTTCTCCTTGTGACACATCTACTTCCCATGTGGCCCCACTCCAAATTCCTACTACACAACATCCATCACCAATGCACCCATCTCAATTTTCACCTACTCCCATCACTCAAAATACTACCAACCCGTGTCCATCACTTCTGCACCCATCTTGCTTTTCACCTACTCCCATCACTCCAAATAATGCCAACCCGTGTCTCCATACCCCACCCATAGTAATCGACACCTACTCCCCACAATTGTAAATTTTTCCTAACACCAACAGTGGCCTCAAAAAATGCACAAACAACACCTCCATCCCCAGCCTTACCTTTTCACACCATGGGAATGTCATTAGTTGTTGATCTCCCACTGAGACAATCACACACACACCATTTGATGGTCACTCGGTCAAAGGTAGGAATTTACAAATCAAAGCTTTTCAATTGCAAGCCTCAAAAGAATCTCAATGTCACTGAGCCGGTTACCACTAGTGAAGCATTATCTCATGTCAAATGGAGACAAGCTATGGATGAGGAAATTCAAACCCTTTCCCGAAATACAACTTGGTCACTTGTTCCATATCAGCCATCTATGAATGTAGTTGGGTGCAAGTGGGTGTTCAAGATTAAGAAGAATCCAAATGGATCTACAAGTAGATACAAAGCTTGGCTCGTTGCAAAAGGGTTTAATCATAATCCAAGCATTGATTTCAAAGATACCTTTAGTCCTATGATTAAACCAGCAACAATTGGACTTGTTCTATCCATTGATGTGACTCATAAATGGCCAATACGACGAGTTGATATCAATAATGCCTTTCTGAATGGGACCTTAACTGAAGATGTGCTTATGACTTAACCTGATGGCTTTGTGAGCTCTTCTCTTCTAATCACTGTATGGTTTGAAGCAAGCCCCAAGGGCTTGGTATGATAGGCTACAACACACTCTCTATAACTGTGGTTTCAAAAGCTCCAAATTGGATTCGTCCCTATTTATGCTACATATTCAAGATGACACTGTATGGACTCTAGTGTATGTTGACGACACAGGTTCAAATGCCACCTACATCAATCAGTTCATCTCTAAGCTCCAAGATCAATTCTCTTTGAAATATATTGGACCTATTTCTTTCTTCCTTGGCATTGAAGCAACTTGGCATGACACTGGACTTTGCCTCACTCAAAGCAAGTATATCCGAGATCTACTAAGATGTACAAAAATGTCTGAATGCAAGGTCAATCTTACACCTACAAGCTCCATAATCCGGTTGAGTAAATATCAAGGTACAAAATTTCACAATCCTTTTCTCTATAGAAGCACGATTGGAGCATTACAACATTTGTTACATACACGGCCAAACTTAGCTTCATAGTAAACAAACTCAGCCAATACATGGAAGCCCCAAACGATGTGATAGGACCCAAAC
The DNA here is from genome assembly GCA_003254975.1 of Ochetophila trinervis. Classification (NCBI taxonomy): domain Eukaryota; kingdom Viridiplantae; phylum Streptophyta; class Magnoliopsida; order Rosales; family Rhamnaceae; genus Ochetophila; species Ochetophila trinervis. Next base: position 77,350 of record QANX01006549.1, read on the forward strand.
TGCCTAGATCTTGCCTGCATGACTTAATATTTCTATTAAGCCAATAAGCAGTCATTTATCTTCACCAACCCATTATTAATATAACGAAATCCAATAAACGGAAAAATTTTCTCTACTGCCAGAAATTTTATTAAAAATTTTAGCAGAATTTCGTCTGTTTTTCTGACATTCCCCAAATACATATAATTATAATCCTGCAAGGAAAAGCATTCCTATACATTATCCAATCTACCAACAAACATTTCCCAATCAAAAACCACCTCTCGGTAAATAACTTAACACTCAAATAAATACATCATTTATATAATTCGTAGCTGGACTCAGTATAAAATCTGAGCTACCTACATACCCTTATTAATAGAGATCAAGCTACCTGTAGTTCTTAATGCATAGTCACACTAAATATAACATTTCTAGTACATTTGTGATTCATAAATCATCAATCATATGGAAACATTCATATACTTACGCATATACAAAATACACACCAATATTCAATTTCTAAAATAATCAACTTGACAAATATATGCTCTAATTGACTATCCACCGCATCAATCAATCTGAGATAGACTCTGCCAATTATCAAAAAGCTTAACCAAAGTAAAGCGCATAAATATCAATATATACATCATACATTCCTTACTTACCATATTTTAATCACTTTTAGTTTCATTAAAGCTTTTCAAACAAATTTTAAAGGATAATAACCATAGCTTGGCGGCATAATCCCTCGCCCAAGCAATACATAGTAACATATCATAAATACCATTCATTTGCAAAATCACCAAGTAAAAGAAAAACAAACATATAATATAAAATCCATAGAGAAATTCACTTTACTCAAAGTACATATTACAATGAGAGGGTAACCATCATCACGATCCTTCGCCCCAAGGCATCGTGGCGGTAATAGGTAATGGGTAACCATCATCACGATCCTTCATCTTAAAGCATTGTGGCGGAAATGGGGTTTAAAAGGTTTTCATATGGTGCAGGGTACCCTCACCACATCATAACCATTCTTATCCACATCACTTCCATATGTATCCCATAATTTCCACAATCACCATATATTATATAACAATCCTCAACCACATTTCCAGACAATACATCCATCTATAATTCCATTCAATTCATCATCCATAAACTAAAATCCACATAATGATTACTAATATCAATTAATTCAAAACCAAATCAAACTTCATCAATAAATCTCGTAAGTTATGTAACTATTTTTAATAGATACCATGAAGAGATTATTCAAACACATTAATTGAAGGCTAAGTCACATAAATATAATTTCCAGTATGTTAATAAATAAAATTATCTAATAAAAACAGTTTATTGGCTTTCCTTAAACTTATACATTCAAATTAGCAAACATAACATCTTAAACTTTAATTAATTATATATTACAACCATACAACAACAGCTTTTCAACATCAAAACCAAGCAAGAATATTATTTTAAAACATCTCTTACAAATTCCACAACCCAAACAGCAACATATGCCCAAAAATAAACAAACACCATTGCCCAATTGCAAATAAACATAACTCTTTCAATTCTTAGCCAAATTACATGATTCCAAAAGCTACAGAAACTTTATTAAGTTTACTAATAGATGCAATAAACCTCACATCAGCAAAAGCTATGTAACTTCAACTACAATTCCCAAATAAGCAAGTAACAAAAAAGTTTTAATTAGCAAACATAACATCTTAAACTTTAATTAATTATATATTACAACCATACAACAACAGCTTTTCAACATCAAAACCAAGCAAGAATATCATTTTAAAACATCTCTTACAAATTCCACAACCCAAACAGCAACATATGCCCAAAAATAAACAAACACCATTGCCCAATTGCAAATAAACATAACTCTTTCAATTCTTAACCAAATTACATGATTCCAAAAGCTACAGAAACTTTATTAAGTTTACTAATAGATGCAATAAACCTCACATAAGCAAAAGTTATGTAACTTCAACTACAATTCCCAAATAAGCAAGTAACAAAAAAGTTTTACAAAACATTTCATTAAAATCAAGCTCAAATTAGAGAAATTCTAAATATTCATCAATTATAGGAAAATAATATATCAAAATAAGTCCCAAGACATAACAAAAATATTGGTAACCTGAATTTGATGTGGGTGTACCAGCGGTGACCGAAATTCCGTTGGAAAGTCAAAGGCTCGCTTGGATAGTTCACACCAGCTAAACGGATGAAAATTGAGCAGAAGGAAACCCAGAATCGTGTTTAAAAAGTCCAAAACAGAGAAAAAAAGCTCTCCTATTGCCGAAAACTCATCAGAAACCAGCAATCGGAGAAAATGAGCTCACTTGTTTTTATGGTTTTTCTGATGATTTCAGGGGTGTCATGGGCACTACTCATCATGGGAAGAAATAGTAAGACATGGGCAACCTTTCTTGTATGGTGGGTTGGCCAATTTCTCACCGGAATCCGGCGATCGCAAACAAGAACGCTGACAAGATTTCTCACGTTTTCCAGCAACCTAGGCGTTTCCTCGGGTGGTCACCGATACAGTTGGGAAGAGGAGGCCGCCGGCTCCAAGTCTCGTGTATTTTCTGACCTGATATTGCCGAAAAATGGCCATTTCCGGCGAAAGAAAGAGGGCGCGGTGGTGGATGCTACGCGGGGGAAAAAACCAGTGTCGGGGGGGAGGGTTCTGCTTCTAGACATTTCTGGAAAAATTTTAAAAGATGAAGGTAAAGGCAACTTAGTACTTTCTCACTCTTTTGATTTCAGCCTTGCAAAATTACCAAAATGCCCCTCACACTATTTTAACCATAACTTCACGGTCTTAGCTCCGAATCAAGCATACTACTAGTCTACAGACTCGTATCAATTAGCTCTACACAATGGTACCATCGTCAAGCCAAAATATATATTCACACAAAAAGTCAACCCTGGCCCACTCATGGTCAAATTTGGTCAACTATGAAAATTTTTGTATTTTCATAAAACGGGATGTTACATGATGTCCATTGGTCATGTTACAAACAGGTTCTACACTACCTACAAGGAACAATTGATGTGGGACTTCAATTTTAGGCATCTCACCATAATGATCTCATAGGGTATACTGATGCTGATTGGGCCTCAAATGTTGTAGATGATAGACGCTTTACATGAAGATATTGCATCTATTATAGTAACAACATTTTGTCTTGGTCTTCCAAAAAATAGAACGTTGTTGCTAGATCCAGTTTCGAGTCTGAATATCGTGCATTAGCCAATGGAGCAGCTGAACTACTTTGTATTCAAGCTCATCTTCAAGAACTTGGTATTCGGCTCAAAGCAACTTCAGTAATATGGTGTGACAATATGAGTGCAAGCAGTCTAGTAGCCAATCCCACTTTCCATGCACGAACAAAACACATTGAAGTTGACGTTCACTTTATCTGTGATCATGTTGCAAGCTGAAAGATTGGAATATAGTATGTTCCCAGTTCCTATCAGATAGCATATATTCTTACCAAAATACTTCCAATAACCAGATTTCTCTATCTACAGGACAAACTACACATCATTGTTCCACCGGTTAGTTTGAGAGGGGATATTAGATAATAAGAGGTTTATATATATACAACCTCTCTCATCTTGTTGTTAGCCGTATTACATCTCTAGAGTCATAAACTAAAGGGATCACTACTCTCCTAGTTATCCTATATCTCATGGACAACTCTTTAGCTTATACGATTGTATATATAATTGCATACCAATGTATCAAAATATATATTGAAATATATTGAGTTATTAAAACTCTTTCAATGCGGAACCTAAATGAATAAAAGGTAGGTAGCTCCATATTAAAACAAATCAGGTTGGCCTCTAAGTTTTCCTTAGCTACGATATATGTGTGTGTGTGTGTGTGTGTGAGTTATTGTGTTTTAAACCTTTAACCATTAGACCTTTTGTCTTTGATACCATATTGAATCACCACTAATCCTAAAAGCTTAAGCTGATAGAATGTGGGTGATGTGGGCATCGAGCGCTCTTCTAGCATGGATGTTCGTGGTGAAGACATTGTGTTGCCAAGTGGACCAGTGACGCGTTCTCGAGCTAAGAAGATCAAAGCGGGAATGCTTGGACTTGTGAAGAAAATAATTGATGAAGATCGATTCAAGTATCCACATGTTCCAAACACTTTTATGAGGCATAATGATGATTTAAGCATGATGTACAAGCAAGGAATGAAGGTGGTAATGCTGCTCGGGAGTTGCAAAGACGAAAGGACGTAATTTTAGCTATTTTCATATTACAATGGCAGTTTCATAATTTAGCTATTTTCGGATTATAATGGCAGTTTCGTAATTATTGCATTTCCGGATTATAATGGCAGTTTTGTAATTATTTCTATTTTTGGATTATATTTATTTAGGGTTAGTTTTAAGCCTTAGGATTAATTTCTTAATTATTTTATGGTCTAAATTGATTCTTAACCTAACCCTAATCTCTATAAAAAGGGGAGGTTACTAGCTTGTAAGAAAAACTTTGATTATTGATTATTGAGAATCTACTCTTGTTTTCAACAAGACTTGTGTGTTCCAAGTGATGATAGTTCTTCTTCTACTTGTTGCATTGGGAATTGATCTTCTTATCAAAGGTATTTACTTTGTGGCGAATTTCAATTTCATTCTTTGCCTTCTAATTAGTGTTGATAGATACAATTATTATCTAGAGGTGCTATAGGATGAGTTTTTACCTAGGGTTTGTTCCATATCATCTTGTGTGTTGGGATTACAGTTTCTTTAAGCTTGGGGTTCCGCATCATTTGGTATCAGAGCAAGGCCAAGATAAATTCCTATTTATCTTGTTCTTTGTTTTTCTTTTTAGAGTCTTTGATTAGCTTTTTATTTTCTGCGTTTTTTTTCTTTTTTTCTTGTGTTCTTCATTGTTCTTGGTGTTTTAGTACCAAAAACAAAAACAGAAAAAAATCATAAAAAAAAAGAGCAGAAAAAGAAGAATCTGATTATATATAAATAAAAAAATTGTAGCAAAAAAAATAATATTGAAAGTTGGAATATTGAGATTGGTTGCTTGCAAATTAGGAAAGTTACTTATTTCTAATTGATTTCTGATTTTTATTAGTCCTTATTTCCTACTTTTCTAATTTTTTTTGTTTCCTATTCTCATAGTTTCTTATTTTCTTACTTTCCTATTCTCATAGTTTCTTATTTTCTTACTTTCTTATTCTCATAGTTTCTTATTTTCATACTTTCCTATTCTAAATTTATTTAGTTTCCTATTCTCATTGTGTTGATTTTATAGAGTAATTATTATTTGTTTCATTACTTTTTTGCCCTTTTCTTTCGTACCAATTTTGTTCTAGAATTGAACTTGCTTTTATTGTTAGGTTTTAATTTTGAAATTTGCTATTTTAGTTTCATATTTTTGTTTAAGATAATTGGTTCAGAAGTGCAACTTGGTGAACAAGACTTGAGTGGTAAAAGGCTTGAGTGGTGAGCATATAGAGGGTAAAAGCCAAATTTGAGTGAAACACAAAGGTTTACCATTTTTTGAGTTAAACACGTAAGGGAGTGTGTAAGAATGTCTAAAAGAGACGAAAAGGGAGTTTCTACTTCGGAAGAAGAGCAAGTGGCAACACTGGATCCAAAGCTCTTACGACAATCTTTGGAGGATGAGTATAGAAGAATGGAAGAAAGATTGACTTCTAGGATGGAAGAAACATTGAAATCTAGGATGGATGAGATGATGGAGCAAATGAGGGAGATGACCATGACCATGTCCAATACTACTAGAAGGGAAGGAACACGACCCAGGAGACAAGAAGTAATTGTTTCCGATGAAGAAGAGTATGAAGTCCAAACTGTAATGAGAAGACCTAGGAGAGAGGAGCCAATAGGAGGAAGGGATGACAACCTAAGTTCCATTAAGATGCACATTCCGCCATTTCAAGGAAGAAGTGATGCCGAGGCATACTTGGAATGGGAAAAGAAGGTAGAGTTAATATTTGATTGTCACAATTACTCTGAGGAGAAGAATGTTAAATTAGCTGCAATAGAGTTCACCGACTATGCTCTAGTTTGGTGGGAGCAACTTATACAATCAAGGAGGAGGTATAGAGAAGATCCGATCTCAACTTGGGATGAGATAAAGAGAATTATGAGGAAGAGGTTTGTACTATCCTATTACTATAGAGAGCTTCATCAAAAGTTGTAGAGACTCATACAAGGGTCTAGGTCCGTAGAGGAGTATTACAAATAGATGGAGATGATTATGATATGGGCCAACATTGAAGAGGATAGAGAAGCTACAATGGCAAGATTTCTAAGTGGGATGAACAAAGATATTGCCAAGGTGGTTGATCTACATCCATATGTAGAAATGGAAGAAATGGTCAACATGGCTATTAAAGTGGAAAATCAATTTAGAAGTGAAGGATCATCAAAAGGTGATGCAGAACCCCAAGATTAAAGAATCTGAAACCCCAAACATACAAGAAATATTGGACAGTAATTGGAAACAAAAACCCGCCCTACCAAACCCTTAAATAACTTGTATCTAAAAACGTGGATTAGAAGGCTAGGGAAAGAGAAGAATAATAGCCACAAAGTATTTCTACTTTGATAAGATAATTCAACTCCTAATGCAACAAGAAGAAGAAATTGATTCCTCACCTTGCAAGAACACTCCTGGGAGCAATAAGAAAATTAATTCTCTTAATTGATTAAAAAACTCAAATCTGTCTTACAAAAGAATTGATCCCCCTTTATATAAGGACTAGGGTTAGATCAAGAATCAATCTAAACCATTAAATATTAAGCAAGTAATCCTGAGGTTGAAAACTAACCCTAAAAACAAAAATAGCAAAAATTAAAAGACAGTGGCGCGTTCTCGAGCTAAGAAAATCAAAGCGGGAATGCTTGGACTTGTGAAGAGAATAATTGATGAAGATCGATTCAAGTATCCACATGATCCAAACACTTTTATGAGGCATAATGATGATTTAAGCATGATGTCCAAGCAAGGAATGAAGGTTGTAATGCTGCTCAGGAGTTGCAAAGACGAAACGACGTAATTTTAGCTATTTTCGGGTTACAATGGCAGTTTTGTAATTTAGCTATTTTCGGATTATAATGACAGTTTCATAATTATTGCATTTCCGTATTATAATGGCAGTTTTGTAATTATTTCTATTTTCGGATTATATTTATTTAGAGTTAGTTTTAAGCCTTAGGATTACTTTCCTAATTATTTTGTGGTTTATACTGATTCTTAACCTAACTCTAATCTCTATATAAATGGGAGGTTACTAGCTTGTAAGAAAAAACTTTGATTATTGATTATTGAGAATCTACTCTGGTTTTCAACAAGACTTGTGTGTTACAAGTGAGAATAGTTCTTCTTCTACTTGTTGCATTGGGAATTGATCTTCTTATCAAATGTATTTACTTTGTGCCAAATTTCAATTTCATTCTTTGCCTTTTAATTAGTGTTGGTAGATACAATTGTTATCTTGTTTTATATCATCTTGTGTATTAGGATTATAGTTTCTTTAAACTTGGAGTTCCGCATCAGTGGGTCATTATATTTTTTATATTTTATCTCTAATATGTATGCATTGATAGCTTCTTTTCATGACTACCTGATCGAATTGCAAAGGAACCCTCAACAATAAAAACTCTTTTCATTTTTTTAGGAGTGTTACGATTTTTCATAATTAATGATCATCACCGGTGGCACCCACTGCTAACATGGAAATCATTAAATGATAGCATTTATTTATTTTAATACTAAATATGTAATATGTGAAAATGAATCTTTCATAGTAACTCGATCCCATAATTTTTTTAATGTGGACGTGAGGGACATACCACTAAGACAATCTCACTCGCCTTTAAGATAGAAAATAATATTGAAAAAAGAAAAAAAAATTTAACATACAAAGCCTCTGAACTTTATAACTAAGAAACTTCTCCTGGAAAAATGCTCTCTTAAATTGAAGTACTTATACGAACTAATGTAAACAAAGAATATTACGTTTGAACTTTTCTGCAAGAAACTTCCCCAGTAAACTAAGAAACTAAGGTGATATATAAATTGTCTTAATAGTTATAACTTTTTACTTCTATGGCTAGCTGTTGTGCTCAACATTCTTAGAAGACATAAAAGTACGTTCAGAAATCATAAATGATAACCTAATTCTGATCATATATTTAAGTATATGTGTGTGTGCGTGTTTATCACACTATGCCAAAAACCCTAATAGGCGACGTAAAAATAGCGTCGCTAGTTGTAAACGGCGACGTAAATTCATGTGTCGCGGAAAGGGGAGTCGCCGAAAGTACAAAAACATTCGCGACGTCCAAATTGCGTCGCCGTAAAATAAGGATTAAGGCGACGCGAGGCGTCGTTGATAACCGTTATACATTCGCGACGCTAGTGTCGCAGTATCCTCATCAAATCGGCGACACGAGTGTCTCCGTTTCTCATTGTTTACGCGCACTTTTGGCCTAGAATGGGAGACGCTAGTGTCGCCTTTTCTCCTAGAATCAGAGACGCGAGTGTCGCCTATTTTCCTACAATCAGAGACGCTAGTGTCTCCTTTTCTCCTACATTCGGAGACGCTAGTGTCGCCTTTTCTCCTACAATCAGAGACGCTAGTGTCGCCTCTTCTCCTACAATCGGGACGCTAGTGTCGCCTTTTGTCCTACAATAAGAGACACACGCGTCACCTTTTATCCTACAATCAGAGACGCTGGCGTTGCCTTTTCTGCTAGAATCGGAGATTATACGCGCACTTTTGTCCTAGAATCGGAGACGCATGTGTCACCTTTTCTCCTACAATCGGAGACTCTCGCGTTGCCTTTTTTCTTAACCATTTTTTGCAAAAATTATTGGCAACGCAATTTGTCACTAATTAGACAATTGTTTTAAAACCGCAGCAAATCCCTATTTAAGACGTCGCCGGATAATTCAAATTTATTTTTACTGACTAATTAAACGATTTTTTAAATCTTATTTGAATATTAGAAATTTAAATATATAAATATAAATAATTAAAGTTAAACAAATTTAAATGGAATTATGTATTATAAGCAATAGAATGATGGACGTAAATTTAGTAAAAATTAGAATCAGTAGGCAAGCTAGTGATATAACAAATTATATAAGAAAAAAGAAATATTTTCAAACAATGCAAACAACAAAATTACATATATATGTACAAATAATGCGAACAACAGAATTACAAGCAGTTAAATATTTCCATAAGTATTATAATTAAATGTGACATTGTTTTGTAATGTAAAAGTATGTATATACAAGTGGAACTACGTACTATATATATATATATATATCATACTACGATATGAGTGGGAGTAGAGCAGCTGTCCATTCGGCTCTAAAATGGTCAACATATTGCTGGGTCCAAGCACTATCTTGGAACTGCACATACATACCAAACATGCAAGTAATTAAAAAAAGTATTAACTAATAATATACATTCTTACTGAGTGTAAAAATAGCATAATTTTGATTACCATGTCCGCCAAATTTTCTCGAGCAACATTATTTACTATAATGTCCCGCATGATCATCATCACATAATATCCGCATTCGGTATTTCCTGGTTGTTTTATCGTCTATACAAAAGTGATACAAAAAAACAAGTTAATCATTATATTAAATAGGTAAGTAATATTTTGTTAGACAAACAATATTAATATATATTTATAATTATTAATAAATACTTATGTGTAAAAAGCTTAGCCAAATTTATGTATACAAATGTTATTGATGTACCTTTGTTTTAGGCCATCTAAGTTTTTCGTACCGAACTTTCTTTTGGCCATCGGATGTACAGTTCCAAGACATGTATGTGCTATATAAATCACCAAAAATAAAATCAGCAATTAATTATTAAATTTTATTAATAATCATCCACATATATAGTTAATTATACATACTTACCTATCCAACAAACTCTTAAAGTCGGCCATTCTTTGACGGTTGTTCTTCGGAAGCGCATCATGAAACCATGCAACTGCTAAGTATGGGTCAACAACACCCAACATCCAATGGTCCCTACAAAATGTATTATTACAAATGTTTTAATAAAAGTCAAATAATCCATTGCAATATTAGACAAGTTATAGTACCTTGACCAGTACGGAAAAAACCATAGCTGACCCCTTTCTGCATCTGTCCATCTCATCAAAATTTTAAGTTCTCGCTCATCGGGATTTCTCCTTTCTACATTGGCTATATCATCAGGTAGCATAAAACAAAATTTCCTTAGTTGTTCACCCATCAGTCGGGAATCTAAATGCCTAAGCAGTGAATCATCATTTACATAATTAGTTGTATGTAACAAATATAGCAATAAAATATTTTTCAATTCTTGCAATAAAGTTGGAATTACATACCTTATGTAGAACAAAATGCAAGACTGTTGCAACTCCATCATGTAACAAAAATCAATTATATCTTTCTTCGAAATTGCTATTTCCACTTCGTGGCCCACAACTGTCGGTGGCAAGAAGGTCATCCAAATGTGATAAATGTCGAAAGGGTCGACGCGCCTTAACAACTCTACAAGTGCAGGGATAAGGTTGTATGAGCTGGGAGCGTCAATTTCATCAGCTGCAGCAAGATCTGCCGGCTCGGCCTCTACTGGTTGGGACCTATGTGAGCCACTTGATCCTACATTAACCACTTGTTTGCCCTTTGATTTTCTCCTTTTCCCAAAATCCTGAAACCAAAATAAGAAAAAACATCTTAGTACGTATCACAAATTAGCTAACATATATATGGAAACAAAACAAGTTGGTTTTCAATATATATAGAAATATTAAATACCTCATCGGATGGCAGAATAACAAGATGACGGGGCCACGCCACGAATGATCCTTCTGCCTCTTTAACATATAGCACGTCAAAAGAGGGTACAGGTAACAATGCAGTAAGATCAATCGCTTCATTCAGTGAGACTCTAACGTTGTCCGGTCCCAACTCTATACCATGACAAACTGAACTATCGGCTGTCAACGTCCCGGTTGCCACAACGTTATCTCGTGTCCCTTGCGCAAGCTCACATACAATATCCTGCATTTCAAAGACATGTTGGAAAACGTCATCAGGTTATAACAATAAAAATTAAGAATATATAGTAAGAATTTAATGTTTATAATGGTACATGTACCTCGGTGCGATCACCTCTCGAATGATCTGCTGCATGACATGATCCTTGTGTGGGTGACTGCGGTGGTATGTCAAGGCCGCATGCAGCAGCGAGATCACATACGTCGTCCACTGCTCCTTTCTTGCGGACAACATCAAATAGACTACTCAAAACCTGCTCCAATTTATCTATCCTCGCATTCTGCCTTTGGATATTTGCATCTACATCGAGTTCCTTCTTGTTTTTTTGCGTGCTTCGCCACGGTGTTTTGAAAAAATCTTGACCGTGTACCCTTGTCCCTTTCCTCGAAGCCGACCAGGATACTCCTCGGACCCGAGGGCTTGTGTAAGCACATCATTTGGAGGAGAGGCATCAAGAATGCCTTGAGTGACATTCTGCTGTAAAGCATGCTACAAAAAACAAAAATGCATGAAAAAATATTAATTTGGTTAATTATGCATAATTATTATAAATTATGTGACCACTAATTTTTGTAATTATATAACTCACAATGTTGTCAACAATTGACTGAACCTCCGGATTGTCTACCCGTCCATCTTTCTTCGTTCTTGCACGGATCCATAGCTCTGCGCGCTCGATCAGTTCGGTGGTGCCTCTCTCAGCTTGCTGCAAATTTATACATGCATTAAACATATGGACCTAGTAAATATTCGATAATTAAATTAAACTTACTCTTATATTGTGTGCATGCATGTATACATATATGCCATACATATTACGTACCATCTGCACCTCCAAATGCGGATATCCTCTACATCCAAGTCGATGGGGATATTTGTTGCCTTGCCGTACTTCCTTCCGATCCGCACTTAACTTCTGTAATTATTGTTGACATAATATATTTTAATATGAATTAATGTTCTATAAAATATGTTTGACACATGCATTCATATATAATTAAATTCTATACCAATTTTATTTTTATTTTTACCTTGAAGTCTTCACCAAGCCTGTGGCTGAGAAATAAATCCCAGTCTTCTTGTTTGATGAAAGAATACTTGTCAGTCTGTGGGTGCTTGAACAGCTGGGGGTCATTCAAGTATGGGGTCACATACTTCTCAAACAGTTTGTGCTTAAACCTCCTCCACTTCCCAGCGCAACTTCTAAGAGTGTGGTCCTTATGAGAGTCATCTTTCTTCGAATAACCCTACAACAACATCAATGTAGCATTTAGTAAATAACTCTATAATGTAATTCGGTTTAGGGTTATATATGCCATGGTATATTACCTTTAATGCAAGCCATAGGTTATCTTTCAATGCTGGAGACACATCGTTCCATGTTTTAATGGAAATTGGTACCGTTGAACGAGTGATTGAGCCCATCAAGTTGACCATCCTCACAGCTTCCTTGTTTAGGAGAGCTTCATGCTCATTGAACTGTATGTTCAACTGCTTTGCGTCGGCCTCCTTTCTAAACTCTTCTAACGTTGTAGGTCCTCGACCTTTCCGCTTAGGAATTGGAACACTTGCACCGGCTTCATCCTCTGTGGATAACGGCTCATCGGAAGGAAGAGTAATATCATCCTGATTCGGATCCATTAATCTGTAACACACAACATATCAATAAATTCATGGAACCATGCATACTATGTAAAACGGTCCTAATTTAAATGCGTCGCCTATTGCTTATAAACTTTTATCATAGTACATATGTCTCCTTTTAATTTAAATGTGTCGCCTATTGCTTATAAACCTTTATCATAGTACATATGTCGCCTTTTAATTTAAATGCGTCGCCTAATTAAATATATAGTTGTTGATGTCCTAACTCACATACTATTGGTTACATTTTAATTTAATGAATGAATTGACCAAACTATATATTGACCCGTTGAAAAATTTAGATGCGTCTCCTATCCTTATGTTTTTATCCACACTTTCATGCTCATCTATATATTGTCCATCCGTATACATTTGTATCCATATCCACTATAATAACAAAACTCATGGGATTTATCATAGTATGACAACAAAACTCATAGGATTTATTTAATTTATTCCAATCAATTGTATCATAAAAATCCAAACACTCAAAACCGTACGTGTACAACATCCCTTTATATACATTCAATAAACATACAAAGAGTCATATTAAATACAATATTTAATTTATTCTAAAATTATTTAAATTTATCCATCTTTTAGCAAATATATTAACAACAATTTGGTCAACTAATTGGACATGAGAGTTGCATACTCGTTTGAGGCAGGCGGCGGCGGTAATGGAGCCGAACAGTCCGGCGGGGAGAGACTTTGAGAGGAAGAAAGTCCAGTAGTGGCGGCGGCGGCGGCGGCGGTAATGGAGCCCAACAGTCCGGCGGGGAGAGAGTTTGAGAGGAAGACAGCAGTAACAGCGGCGGCGGCTTGTTTGACTCCGGTGGGGAGATAGGTAGATAGGAAGCGGAAATAATGGGGCCGGTTAGATGGGAGGGGAAGTGGGGAGAGAGCTTGCCATAAATTTTGGATTGGTGGGAAGTTGTCCCGCCATAAATTTTCACCAAAAATTTAAGTAGTTCACCGGTTCTCCAATAATGCACACTATAGGCGACACAAGTGTCGCCCATAATACAGTATTGGCGACACTTGCGTCGCCAATATCCCTAAAATCGGTTTTTTAAATTTTTTTTTTTTTTTGCTTTTTGTATAATTTGATATATGACAACATAATGCATTTCCTTTCGTATACATTTTAAGTGTTAAGATTATATATCTTATATGAAGAGTACAAATTACTTAAGAGTTAAAAAAAAATAGTCACTAAAGGCGACGCTGGCGTCACCAATAATTCAGTATTGGCGACACCAGCATCGCCATTAATACAGTATAGGTGACGCTGGCGTCGCCAATAGCCCTAATATTGGTTTTTTAATTTTTTTTTTTTTTTTTTTTTTTTTTTTTTTTATTTTTTTTTTTTTAACAAAAACATAAAC
>QANX01006551.1:0-29800 GCA_003254975.1 Ochetophila trinervis
TAAATATATATATATCAAATTTTAAAATTATAAAAAATAAAATAAAATAAATTCTAAGTTTGGGCCTATGCTTAAAATTAGAAGTTTGAATTCTAAACTCAAACATGAAAATTTATAAGATTTAGAATAATGACCTGCTATGCCTGGTCTAAATTTTATCTCCATACCAAATCCGTTCGGATCCAAACTTTTATGCTTAGGTTCGACTGGATAGTCCAAATTTACACTCATAGTCGAATAACCTTTATAGACAATCAACAACTATATCTAAACTATTCCGTGATAAAAATCTAAATTCACGGACTGATGAATGTTCTGTTACAATCAAATACTCCTTTCCCATTAAAGAAAGAACTCTACAAATTAAGGTGGGTATGCACCAATATCCATGCGAGGGAATTCATATCCGAGTCAAGACAGGTCAAAAGAGCCAATAATAAGATGGGAAAATGTTCTGTTTCTGAAGATCAAGCTTTACGTAAGCTTTGTGATTATGTTGCTGATATATTAATTTTAGCCCATTGTCAATTCCTGTTCTATTAACTAGAATATTAATACTTGTTGAAGTCTCAATTTTGTTACATGTCTTTATTATGATGTTGATGATGATGATCCTGAAGTTGAATATGATCACTCCGATGAGAAGTTGATGACGATGATCCTGTCAAGAGAAAAAAAAAAGTTAAAATCTGGAGACGAGCGATCTTTGGTATGCATGGATGAGGAACAGGCAAGAACACAGGAAATAAAAATGAGAAAGTGGAAACCGGTAATGGATTCGATACATTTCCTTCAAAAGTTGGAGCAATTAATGCATAAAGTGAGATGGAACATGAGTAAGGTTAGTGAGAGATGGTTGTGCAACGGAATTGTACGTTGTCAGGAGATTATTTAGCCCCATGTCCATAGAAAAAGGACCATGAAGAAATAAGACTGCCCTGTTTTTATTACGGTCTCCATAACTAGTTCATGTCTATTAAATATTTATTTCTGGTTTTGTTGATACCTGAGCTTCCTTAGCTTCTCTGATTTTCTATATTAAATTCCAAAAATTAAAATAATAAAAACATAATAGTTAATAATTAAAAAAATTTTAAAAATGTGATATTGTTTAAGCCGTCAATAGCTATTCCGTGTGACATAACCGGTAAGTGTCAAGATGGCTCTGGGTCTCCTCTGCCTAATGAACTGGAACCTTTACTCAATTAAGCTCTACGTAAGCTTTTGAAGATGGAGTGATACATTATTATAATATTTCATTTACTCTTCCTTTTATTTCATTTAAATCTAGTGATATTTGGCAATTAACAAATAAAATTGTTCAGATTCTTCCTTTATTTTTCTTTTTTTCTTTTTTTTTCATGGCACTTATATATCAACGGTCATATTCATTCTTCATCTATTATTTTATTTATAATATTTGACAATTAACAAATAAAAGATCAAGATTCATCATTTCATTAATTTTTTATTTCATTTAATCCTATTACCTCTAAAAAATAAAATGTCAAAAAAAAATAAAAATTTAAAGATTATTAGAATTAATATAATCTTAAAATTATGTTAAAATGAATATATCTGGAGACCTTAATCTATTTTGAAAAAGTATAGCCTTTCTTTATCTACTTTCTTTATGAGCCTAACCTAATATTTCTATTTACTTTTTGGTTTGTGAATATTTGTCTCATTTTAAATTTGAGTTATTTCTATAATATTAAACATAAAGATTAAGTTTATGAATATTTATTTATTTTTGACACTTTATTTTTTTAAAGTTAATACAATTAAATGAAAAAATATAAATAAATAAAATAATGATGAATATAATTAATATTTGGAATATATTTAATAAACAATAATAAGTAGTTTTTTTTTTTTTGCCAAATAAGAATAATAATAAGTAATTAGAAACATTCATCATTTAAAAGAAAGTATATAAAAGTAAGCATTAAAAGTCTATTTTTTTTTTTTTGGTAAAAAAGCATTAAAAGTCTATTGTTTTTGTGTTAACTAGGTATATTTATTACCAAGTAACCTATATTTAGAAGTTTTCTAAATTAAAATAAAAGAAAACAAATCTTGACCCTAGAACAGATTGATAGACACATGTCTTCAGATCCTTAAAAGTTTAGGTAGAGCTTAGACTAGGAGAGGATCCGTATGCTTAAAAGGACAAAGTTAGGATAATTATCAAAAATACAAAGAAAATAAAAAGGACAAAGTTACATGAGTATATTTTTCGAGCACTATCATGCAAAAAAGCAGTGGTACGAATCATTAGTTCCCTACTCAGAGATTAATTAGGACACAATGTATTATGTAACAACCTTGCAAACAAAAATTACGGTCGGAGATATATATGATGAACATGACATATATACAAGGTCCAATTGATAATCACTTAAATTTCCAAATCTCGGCAACAACCAAGCACGTGTAGCTATAGAATGAATCTAACAAGATCCAAAACCCAAGCCACCAAAATCTCGGTCTTAAAAGGACCAAACTTTTGTTCCTCACTGTCATTCTCACCCACACATTATCAGCAGAGAGAGAAAAACTTGGCTATGCTTGCTGTTTGAAGGAGCAAACTGACAGTTATGTAGCTCACTGCTACTCCGTCTATATATTCATAACATGCATGTTTGCATGCTAAATACTGAGAAACACAGAGAAAACATTTATTTGCCTTTACCAAGAAAACAGAGACGACATTTTTGCAACTAATATCAGAAAAAACATGTCTAAAAATCTTCTAGTTCTTTTGTTCGTTAATATCTGCTTCATAGTTGCTTTGGTTCATGCAAAAGATGACCATGAAAGAAAGGTATTAGTGTCATCCATTTCATCATTATTACTCTCTTGCTTTTTGCTCTTCCATTTAGCTGAATTTAATGGTGATTGACCGCAGACATACATCGTGTATATGGGTGAACTACCAGAAGCTGGAACTTCAGTCGTGGATATCCACCATAACCTGCTTTTGGCAGCAATTGGAGAGTAAAATCCTGTCTTTTTTTTTTCTTTTTTTAAATTTCTTGTTTTAGTTCATATTTAGCAGCAGACCGACTATATCAATACTTCTATAATAAAAATATTTTTATTTTAATAAACTAAAAACTTTTAGTAAAAATAAATTGTACTGACAATTTGAAAATATAATTATTAAAAATAAATGATCAGTGATGAAAATTTTAAATGTGCTACTAATAACATATTATTAAAGATAATTTTTATTTTAATAAAATAATGATATTTTTATTTAGAAATTTTCATATATATATATATATATATTTGCCAATTTATATAAGACAATGTTATAATAGTAACCAATCAATGTTGCTATATTTTTTTTGCCAGTGAGAAGATAGCCAGAGAATCTAAAATTTATAGTTATAGAAGGAGCTTCAATGGGTTTGCAGCAAGGCTGTTACCACATGAAGCAAAGAAACTTCAGGGTATGTGAAAAAAAAAAAAAATATATATATATATATATATATATATTACCACAATTCAGAATTATATATATAGACATAGACTTTTATGCCTTTTGATTTGCAGATGAAGACAGCGTTGTATCAGTGTTTCCAAACAAACGACGCAATCTTCACACAACAAGGTCATGGGATTACCTAGGATTGCCCTCAAAACCAGGGAAGAACTCTCTGGTTGAGAGCAATCTCATTGTGGGTGTGTTGGATACAGGTTGGTCAAAATTTTGTCTTTTTCTCTGATTACCACATTCATTCTCATGTTAAAAGCAGAAAATGAGTTTTTTTTTTTCTGTGTTGTTTAGGAATTTGGATGGATTGCCCAAGTTTTAATGACCAAGGCTTTGGACCTCCCCCAGCTAAATGGAAAGGCAAATGCGTGAAAGCCGCCAACTTTTCAGGCTGCAATAAGTCTCTCTCTCTCTCTTATTCCCTGCTAAAGTTTGAAATAAAAAAAATAAAAGATTTGTAATACCAACATTAAATTTATCTCAAAAAACCAAACTTTATAGATTAAATGCTTTCTCTGATAAAATAAAGAGAGCCATTACCTCCTAATTAAGTAAAAGTTTCTTAGAGAACAAGTAATGGAACAGGGGCTTTAAGTAATCTGGTAGCCTACTTCCTATTAATGCAGCAAAGTCATCGGAGCCAAATACTTCAGACTCGACCGCCACAATGACGGCGACGACACTCTGACTCCGGCAGACGAAGATGGGCATGGAAGTCACACTGCATCGACCGCCGCTGGCGTAGCAGTGAAGAAAGCCAGCCTATACGGTGTGGGTGAAGGAACAGCTCGCGGTGGGGTGGCCTTATCACGCATTGCCATCTACAAAGTATGCTGGCAAAATGGCTGCTTCGACGCTGACATCTTGGCTGCTTTCGACGAGGCCATTGCTGATGGAGTGGACCTCATTTCCGTCTCCTTAGGCGGACCTAGCAATGAGTATTTCGTCGACCCCATTGCCATTGGATCTTTCCACGCCTCCAAGAAGGGGATTCTGACTTCTTGCTCTGCTGGTAACGATGGACCTTATTCCTCTAGTGTATCCAATGTTGCTCCTTGGATTCTCACAGTCGGTGCCACTAGCATCGATAGACATTTTGCCACCATGGTCAAGCTCGGAAATGGCCAGACAATTTATGTAACTCTCTCTGTCTCATTTTTCTCTGTCTTCATTGTTCTAAAAATTTATTACGATACTAATTTTGTCTTGTGTGTATGATTAGGGAAAGTCAATTAATACCTTCACACCAAAGGAAGCGATGTATCCTCTCACAGATGGAACCCATGCAGCCAGTGCTAATGGGAGTGTCTATGGAAATGCAAGGCAGGAGTTTTTACAACTTAGTATTGTTGTGTGTGTGTGTGTGTGTGTGTTTAATGATCAATATTTTATGTATTAATAAATGAATGGATTAATGCAGTAATTGTGATGATGGGACTCTAGCAAAGAGCAAAGTGAAGGGCAGGCTTGTGTACTGCGAAGGGAGTTACGACCAAGAAAACACCATTGAAGAGCTGGAAGGATTAGGGACCATCATGACTTATGAAGGAGAGATGGATTTCAGCTACATGACTCTTGTCCCTGCTACCTATGTCGCTCAAAAGGATGGCGACAAGGTTGATCGATATATCAACTCCACTAAGTATGCATGTTTCATTTGCTTCGCTCTAGTATTTGATAATAATGAATTGGTCATCAATATAATTTTGAGCTGTGGATTGGGGTAAATAATATTTGCAGGGGTGCTCAGGGCGTTATATACAGGACAACAAGAGTCGAAGCTCCTGCCCCGTTCCTTGCTTCTTTCTCGTCCAGAGGACCTCAAACTATCGACCCGAACATCCTTAAGGTATAGAATAGAAAGATGAATTTTGTTCCTTCCTCTGTAAATCTCTCTTACCTTACTAAACTTCCATTTTGGACAGCCTGATATTACAGCTCCAGGGATAGACATTGTAGCTGCTTATTCACAGATTCCATCGATATCAGGGGACTCAGCTGACAAACGGCACGCAGTCTTCAATATAATGTCAGGTACATCCATGTCTTGCCCTCATGCAGCTGCTGCTGCTGCCTACGTCAAGTCGTTCCACCCCGACTGGTCACCTGCTGCAATCAAGTCTGCTCTTATGACCACCGGTACTCAGTCCCAACCATAACATTATCAACTTCGAACTCAAATTGGCTCAGAACAATTTAATGTAAATTATCTAACCCATTTCTTAAAAACCCTCCTCTGTTTCAGCCACGCCACTGATTGTCAAGGGCAAGGAAGCTGATCTGCTTGGTGCTGGAGCAGGACAAATAAACCCGGTTAAAGCAGTGCATCCTGGCCTCATCTATGATCTGTCCACAGACTCCTATATCAGCTTCTTATGCAAGGAAGGCTATAATAGCACCAGCCTTAGCCTTCTTATTGGGGGAAAGCAGAATCATAAGTGCTCCGACTATAAGCCTGCACTAGGCACAGATGGACTCAACTACCCTACCATGCATATCCAGCTCAACAATCCCCAATCTAGGATTTCAGCGGTCTTCTACCGGACAGTGACTAATGTAGGGTACGGCAAAACAGTGTACAAGGCAAAAGTGAATTCACCGAGCGGTCTTTCTGTGAAAGTTAGCCCAGATACTTTGGCATTCACCAAGTCGCACCAGGAGTTGTCTTTCAAGGTAGAGGTGAAGGGCAGGCCAATGCAGAATGACACGCAAATCCTATCTGCTTTGCTGGAGTGGAGTGATTCTAAACATAGTGTTAAAAGCCATATACTAATCTATAGGCCACGCATTTAGTCTAGTCTCTGTTGCATGTTCTCAACATACAAACTAGTTTTGAGTGAGTTTCCAATTTTCACTTTTTTTCTCCTTCTAAATCAAGATTGCTTTTAGCTAGGTTGTGTTCCATTAATTGCATTGCTTCTTAATCCTAAGAGCTTAAGATTTTCGGTTCCCAATTTCTTCACGCGGTGTTCTTTTAATCGTCTTAATGGGATCCAAGAAAAAGGTCTGAACACGGAGCTATTCAACAGCACATGAGAAAAAGTCAGATGCATAATCTAGTTATTTGCAGTTCACAAACTTTCGCACAAAACTTAAGTATAATAGTCGAGTAATATAACCCAAAATTGTGCAGAAATGAGAGAACTAAAAGAAGACATGAATTAAACAAGATCTTCAATATATCAACTTAACACAAAAATATTTCAATTTTGGGACTCAAGCTACAGAACATTGGTGAAATTTCACATTGTTAAACCTACTCTCTTCTTTTGCTACCTCTTCCAACTGTTTGCCTCGCAAAACTGCTTGTTGACACACCACTCCCTGTCCTACTATATTCTCAGGATAAATAACAAATACATTCTCAGAGTATCACTGCGGTTCAAGTTTTGAAGCTTTGAGCATGAGGCTACCCATACAAAACAAATGGGCTGCAAAAACTCAGTTGCCTCCATGCTCAAAACATCATAGGAGAAAAAAGAAAACCTCTAACATGCACACCATGTGACAAGCTTACCAGCGCCCCATGGTATGGTTTAAATACCCCTGACTTTGGGTTTGGCTTCAGTGTATCCTAAATATCAAAGCACTAAACAAACAAAATGATTAGGGAACAGCATTCTTAACGAAGTATTTGAGTAAAAGCTCAACAATTCATCCGATACTGACGGCCATGAGGGTTCTTTAGCTTTGTGAGCTCCTTTCTCCTCTTTCTTGCTTCAGCTGCAGCAACTGCATCTGCCACTTTCTTACTTCGTAAGATGGTTCGTTCACAATTTTTTTCTGGAAACACACCTGAAGTGCAAAAAGCTTTAGAAGATGTTTCAATGTGGGTTGTGGAATCTAACTGAAGCCCATTCTCATGCTTGACATTAGGTGCATGACTAAAAAATGATTCTCTCTCTCTAGAGTGAGATCCTATATGTTGATCTACTACATCTTGAGAAAACCCAGCTGAATTTTCATGAAAATCATTTGTGGGTCTAGCTTCCATCGAGGCAGAAGCTTCTGTTTTGACTTTAAGGGGTAAGAACGAATGGTGGCTATCCAAATGTGGGACAGTCCTTGAGGAAGAAGTGGTACTGTACTGGTTACTAACAGAAGTTTCCTCCTCTTCATTTTTTGGGAGAAACGGCACCTGAGGTTGGAATGCATTCTTATGATCAGGGTGAGGAAAGAGCCAAGGACATGGCAATATATAAAAGGGAGTCCTTGCTCCATTAATACTAATGAGGTTTTCTTGCTCACGAGAAGAATCATGCCTACCATTGGCTTGCAAAGGAATGTCTGATGGCATGATAATTGCATTCTGTTGCATGTGTTGTGCTTGAACAGAGTTTGGAGATTGAGAGATAGAAGGCCAGAAAAGTGGTGTAAAAGATGGATGGTTATAGAAGAACAATGAGCAGTTTGTAGGTGAAGATGGAGATATCCGAACACTGCCTGGCTTATGGCTGATGGGAGTTTCCTCTACCTCAGCCTTTATCTTGTCTATCTGCAAAATAGGAGAGAATCTCGAGCATGTAGAAATTTTCTGGAGATTAAACACATCCTCTATGTAAGAGACGCAACTTACCTGATCTTTTAAGTGTTTGTTTGTGGTTTTCAACAACTGATATTCTTTCAATGTCGACTCCCTTTCCTTCTCAAAAAAAAAAAAAGAAAAAGAAAAAGAAAAAAAGCTGTGAAATGCAAATTAAGTTAACACTGTGATGTTTATAATATCGTCAACAAACTCAGAATTGAAAAAAGAAAATGATAACATAACAAATTAAAGAATGTGAAAATAGACTTAATGAGATATATTATTTTCAATGCTCACTTCCTTTTGTGTGTGTGTGTGTGAAGAGAGAGAGAGAGAAAAAACAAACAGCTTTGCAATAAGAGATTGCTGGAATACTTCCTACCTTCTTTAAACTTTCATTCTCCTGTGATAAATCAGCAGCTTTTCTGGTCAACTCCTCACATAAACCCTGTGCATGATTTACTAAAAATTATAATCATGAAAACACAATCTGTACTAGACCCACACCATGCACTTGAAAAAAAAAACTTATCAAAAGAATGTTAGCAGTAAAGAACAACTCTAAGTGAAATAACATCATTAAGAGATAATTTCATAAAAAAGTACTTGTTGCTATATTAGTATTTATTATTCAATTTGTGCGATTTGTTTGAAGCACTTCAACAATCTCAACATGAAAAACACAAATATGAATACTTCAAAGCATTATAATATACATACAGTTTATAATGCACTAAAAAAAGAAAAAACAAACTATATCTTTTCTTTCTTTTCACCGATCAAAGTTGATAAAGATAAAGCACCTTTCTCAGTTTTGTCAATTCCACAAAATGGAGATCTACATAGAAAGGAAGACCCGGATATATTGTTTATAGAAAAACCTAGTTTTTTGCAACAAAAGAAGACACATTACCTGTCTTCGGCGAATTGTCTGCCTCGCTGACTCCCTGTTTGCTAAAACCCTGCGTATTCTCCTTGCTTCCTTTTCAGCCTGAAAAGATATGTTGCATAAGACAAGTGAAAAGAATAGAACCATACAGAAAGAAGATTTTAACTTTCAGTACCTCAGTCAAATTCCGCCTTGACTTGCCACATCCATATGTTGTGTAGCTTGTAGAGCATATAGGACTTGGCTTGGGTATTTCAGCATCCTGCTCAACCTTCAACTTTTTATTGTTAGTATTCTGTTCCGCATTCACTGGTTCTGTGAGTGCATCACTGCATACTTTTTCAAATTTCTGATGACTTACTACTGCTTTATCCTGCTATACACAAAAATATTGTTCAAGTCCTGCAGAAAATAATCCGACTTGGTGACAAAGCCATGAATATATTCATTTAGACATTACTATAAACCATCCTCAGCTATCCACGATCAGAAATTCAAATGAAGAGATGAATATAACAAGGTAAATCTTTTTATCTCAACTTTTAGGGAAAATCCAGCCTTCAGGTATCTAGGATTGGTTTCTACCATGATTAATATGGTTTTCCTTGAACTGTGGGCTTTGATACCCATGATAATGCAATACGAAAGCCATAACAGGAACTAAAACATACGACAAAAGTAAGAAGCAAAGAAAAGTCTCAATTTATAAATATAAAGCAAATGACAGGATCCTGAATTAAATAGTAAAGAGCTTTTACATTCAAGACAAAATTCTAAAACTTCTACTAGCTGATTAGGTTCCAAGCTTCCCTCCAACATCCATTATCTCTTTGATTACATAATTATCTCTCAGATCTAAAACATGTCATTTCGTATGCAGTCAAGAACATTGAATAAGTCATTTAATGGACCACTTTCTTACTTTCACATCTGTGCTGGGTCTTCTTCTCCTTGAAAGTTGAAAGGTCTTTCATTTCCAGGCAGATTTCTTATCAACTAAAAGATAATTGAACTACCTATTATAAATCAGGATCTCTTATCAATCATATATGATTTTTCATTTGTTTCAAACAATCAGAAAGTCTAAAACTTTCATTCCCTTGAAGTAAGAAAAAAATATGATAACTATATTCCATGAAAATATTGTTATTTATCTTTAAATTACTCGTTTTGTTCTTTTTGGACAGAGTTGTTACCACTATAACGTAATAGCAACATTTACAGATTAGGAGTCGAATTTATGTATTTAGTAAATTCAGTAAACTTACTGATTATATCCCAACACAATTTCTTTTATCAAACACGTCACTATGAGAATCTCCTTTTTTTTTTCTTTTTTCTTTTTTAAGTTTGTTGGATAAATTTTTACATACAAAATTAAATACAGGAATAGTAACGACAACATATAAAAGAATCAAAGTTAGAGATGCTACGGCGACATACAAACCTCCGTTAGATCCGAGTATCGACTCACCGGGTCTCCCGGGTTCAAACCCAACTCACTGGGAGGAGACTTGCTCTTGACTCTCTTCCCAGCACGCTTCCCTTTATGACCCCAATTCCCGGCGGATTCACCGCCGGAACACTCGCGCACAGAGAAATGTGCCAAATCCGCCAGAGCCTCGGCCGCCTCAAGCTCTTTCTCCACCATCCGATCCGCACCTCCACTGAGCCTCCCCTCTGCCGACGCAGAAGCAGAAGACGAGCCCGAAGAGCTTGAAACTGAGCATCTCTCCGAAAACATGTCTCCGACCAACTGTGAGTGAGAAAATAGAGAAGAGAGTAGAAGTCGTTATTCCTTCAGAGTAAGGTAAGGTAGTGAAGTGCGAGAGAGAGAGAGAGAGGGGTACTGGTTAGAAAGCTAAGCCCACAGATAGTCTCAGAGTGCCACTTGTCACGCCAGCTCACGCTTCGACATCTTTGCTAACTAGCGCTCATGTATCTATGCTCGCCACGTTTCTGTTAGTACCACGTAGGCGAAAGCAGCACGCGTGCACGTTCGCACGTACCCAGTGCGAAATTACCCCGCTCGTAGTACTCTGACACGTGGCTCTTATAGTTGATGTCCACATGGTTCTTGATTACTGTGTGCTTTTTCGTTTCACTTGGATGTTCCCGGGTTTTGAGGGGTTTACAGTGTACGTGGAAGACGGAGGACCAGGAACGCGAAAGTTTTGCCCTCATTTTATCTTTGCATCGAAAACTGTGTGAGACACCGATTTACTGGCGGGTGCGGCTTCTGTCTAAACTCTGAAACGGTGCGCAGCGGTCCGTGTGGGCCCGGCTGACGTTCGTGCGCTTGTCCTGCCCACTTAAAAAGCGCGTATCCGAGCCGATGGAACTTGGGAGTTGGAATACAATTGGACTGGGCCTATCTGATCCACTCAGATCTACAGTGTCTGTTTTAATGGTCTTGGGCTAACGTCTAAGGGCGGGGCTGGTTTCTTCATTGAAATTTTTATTTTTTTTTCTTTTAAGGATATACACTGTTAAAGCAAGTTAAAAAAATAAAATACGTACCCCCAAACTTGATAATTTTATCTATTTTAATTATTCACTCGTGATTTTATTCTCAAAATGCTTTAACATTTAACTTTAGAATATTCACGTTCTAGCAAAACTGATGGAGCATAATTTTACATTTTATTTTTATTTTTTAAATAAAATGGAAAACTTCAATCCTCAAATGGTAAAAGAATATAATCAGGTTAAACTAATTTCATTTATATTTGTATTTAACTTTTTAAATATTATGAATTTAATTAAAATATTAAATTATTAATTTTAATATCCATTTCAGGTGCTTTTTATAAATTTATGCAAACATCTTCATGAAGAAAAAATGTAGATTATATTAACTGATTTTTTTCAAGGTCTTTGTAGCCCTTTTAAATAAAAATAAAAATTGACCGAGTAATTTTTTATAATGTATATATTGGCTCACTAAATTTATGTAATTTTTTTATTATCTCGTGGCCTTCTTCCAGGACACCCGTGTCCCTTTCAAATCAAATAAAAATAAAAAAAGGACGTAGTAATTTTTTACGAGTTATATGTTGACTCGTCAAATTAAAGTAATTTTTTTTATTATTTCATGACCTTAACCCGAGTCTCCCTTAGCCCCTCGCAAAAAAAAAAATTAAATAAATAAATTTGATGAAGTAATTTTACGAAGTATATATTGGCTAATTAATTTTTATTTTTTTATCCAATGATCACTCTCTATGGCTCCGGTAACCTCTCCAATTTAAAATAAATAAAATAAAAATAAAAAGAGTAATTTTTGACAATGTATATATTAGCTCATCAAATATTTTTTGACTTTCTTCCAAATTTTCCACCTTTCTATTCTAGATAATAAAATAAAAATAAAAAAAATAATTTTATATAAAGTATATATTGCCTCATCAAATTAAAATAATTTTTTACTACCACGTTACCTCCCTTTAAATTTTCCATTGCTCCTTCGAATAAAAAGAAGAAAAAATTTGAAAAATAAAGAAATTTTGTGCCCAAGTTGGTATCGTATATCCAGAGTAATTTTCTATGAAAGATTTATTAGCCCACTTCTAATAATAATTTTGCAAATATTATTCTTCTCAACCTTCATTAAGACCTAATCATTCCCTGGAAAGCCCATTTCTGATCCTACCTTACACCACAGCCACAGCTGAAATTACCAAAAAAAAAAAATTGAAAAAATTTGAAGCACCCTTGTTCTTCCACATCCACCAACCGCTTTTTCTCTATCTTCTCTTTTCCACATGCTCTTTCCCCCTTTGTTTCTCTCCATTTTTATTTTTTCCACTGCTCTTCTCCTTTCTTTCTCTTTTTTTTTTTTTTTTT
The DNA here is from genome assembly GCA_003254975.1 of Ochetophila trinervis. Classification (NCBI taxonomy): domain Eukaryota; kingdom Viridiplantae; phylum Streptophyta; class Magnoliopsida; order Rosales; family Rhamnaceae; genus Ochetophila; species Ochetophila trinervis. The sequence goes on from QANX01006551.1 coordinate 12,763, forward strand.
TTTGGGGAAAACCCCTTTCCTTCTCTTCCTCTTTTTTTATTTTTTTCCTTTTTCAATAGGCCTTCACACCCCAATTTTTTTTTTTTGATGATTTCCATGCTCTCCATCAATTTTTTTCTCCAGATAATGTTTTTCTTTTTGAATTTGATTGATTTTGTATTTGGGGCGTTTTATCCCTTTATTTTTATTAAGTGTGACATTTTTTTTTCTTTATTTGTTTTCACCCATGAAGTTTCATTCTCTAAACTATTGTTAGCTTGTGCAATCCCAATATAACATCAATTCTGGTAAAGGACACTCTAAATTCTTTGTTTTGAACTCGTCATTGTAGATTATTTTTCATGAACACCATAAAAATTTTTCTAGAGGTTGAAAAAATGTTGTTCTTTCATCTTCAAGCAGAGACATTTTTTATTATTATTTATTGAAATGGAAACACAAATGAATAATAAATAAATAAAAGATACAAAATAAACAAAATACGATAATGGTTTTTTCGGAATCGATAGCAGACATCCAAAAAATAACAATAATAATTAAAAGTATGTAAGATAATTTATTAGTGCATAAACAGTTAAAATGGATAAAATCATCAAATGTGAAAATGTATAAGCTCTATTATTAACTTACTTCTTCAAAGACAAAAAAAAAAAAAAAAAGAAACAAAAAACCTTCTGTCATTTATTAACCCTAGTTTTAGAAGCGCAGAAACCTTGATGAACAAGCCACATTACGCGACAGGGGGTACATAGATGTTGGGAATTAGAACCATGTCTGACTAGGAAAAAAAGAAAAAAAGAAAAAAGAGAAAACAAAGAATGTGTCAGTCATTCATAATGTCTTGGACTTCTTTTTTCAAATTTGTTTTTTTGGGTTAAAGAGAGAGTTGAACGAGGACCACTTATCGTGGACACGTAGTAGTAGATTTTGTTTGTTAGATTGGACATCCAAATAGAGAATTTTGAGTAAAATAAAGTAATCTCAACGGAATTAAGCAATTCCAGACCCAAAAAGGAAGTTGTTCGCCATAGGCCATAGCTACATGTAGCAGTTATGGCAATGGTTTTAAGCACATGTCCTTTTTAGGTCCGCAAGGAACCAAAATATTCAATCGAATTTGCAGATTGACCCTCCGGTTGCAAATTCAAAATGGGAAGATTAGTATTCATTCGATTGACATACTATTTTTGATATTTTTCAAATTGACTATTTTTTTGGTGTTTCCTTTTTCCCTGATCTTTTATTTTCTAACCCAAAGAAAAGAAAAATGCAAAAATTAGATAAGCGTGCATATTTGGCACACGAGAAATTGGACACCAAATCTTTCTGGGAATTCAAAAACCTAACTTTTTAATAACTATTTGACTTTGACTTACCATAAGTGGGTTAAAAGTGCTCCGCAAATATATAAATATAATGGTCCTTTTCTTCTCCTTCTCTCTGTCACTCTTAAATTAGGGCTTGATTTTTCAGTGACTATGAGTAACATGGCGTTAACTGCCTTCAAGGCAGACCTCAAAAACCTAGTTCAATCCATGCTTGACGAGGTAAACTATCCCTGTCTTTCGTTTTCTCTTTATTTCCTTGCTTTCATACATAAATATAAAGCAACTTTTCTCTCTCTCTCTCTCTTCTTTTTTTTTTATTCTCTATATGTTGGATTTTGGTAACCCAATATTACATACATATAACTAGATTGATTTCAGTCATAAATGGTTTGGTTTTCAAAGGGACTTGTTGCTTTTTCGCAGTTCAACTAGAACAGTTTTTGGTCAAATTTCACCTTTTTTTTCTTTCGTTTTTCTGCCCAAACCAAATGGCAGATTATCTTAATCTTTCCTGAACTTTGATTTTTGGCATAATATTTAGAGAGACTCGGTTTGTGAATCAATGTTGGAGCAACTATTGTTTAACAGACACTAATTACTACATATTATCTACAGGGTATTCTGGACAGCCAGTTTATTCAACTTCAATCTTTGCAAGATGCAAGCAATCCCAATTTTGTTGCTGAAGTCATCACTTTGTTCTGCAACGAAGCCGAAAGGATCATAACCGAATTGGACATCTATATGTAATCTTAAATCTGATATGCTATATAGTAGGGGTTGTTCTTTTCATTTAGCTTAAAGTTTTATCCAATTTTGCTTGACCATGTATTTTTAAAATATATATATATATATGGTCGGTTTTGCAGTCGTCAACAAGATGTTGATTTTAGCAAAATGGATGCTAATGTTCATCAACTAAAAGGAAGCAGCTCAAGGTACTATATATGCAAACTATATTCTTCTTAGCCTCGTGAATTTGTCACAAATAGCATCAAATAATATTGTATGTCTCTGTTTTCTTATTCAGAATTTGGTCCTACATATACAATGATTGAATTTGAATTTGGATACAAGGGAATTGCAACTTCTGTTTTTCATTTTCACTGCATTTGCTTTTTTGGTGTTTGTAGTATTGGGGCACGACGTGTGACACTAGCTTGTGCTGATCTTCGCGAGGCTTCTGAGGAAAGGAACAAACATAGGTGAGAAGGAACATTGTTCCTCACTCTGCATTATTCAATTGTGAAATTTTGCAATTCTAACCACAATTACTGTCATGAATTCATTATGGAAATGCCTTCAAAGCATAAGGGATTAATGTAATCCACTTTTACAGACACTGAAACAGTATTGACTGGCATTGATACTTTTGGTGCCAAAAGTAAAATAATCCAAACTTTTTCGTCCCATTATTTATATTGTATTACTATTAAGCATCTTTAAACAAAAAATTGTAAACTGAAGCCTTGAGTAATAACGAGGTGTATTTATATAGAATGGAGAAGTTGATTTATAGAAAAAGGTAAATTCGAAGTCCCTCAAACTAGGTCACAATGTGGCTTTTTATTCACAGTTTGCTGAAACTAGAAAATATAACTATTTATTAGAAGTTTATGAAGCTTGTATGATATTAATTATGATCTCACAACATGTTTATCATTTAATAAATACTCATTGGGTGTCAAGTTTTTGTCCAGTCCATATATAATGCTATGCAAACTGGCTTCTATGTGTGGCACCTTAACTTTGTTCTTGTTTTCATTTGTGTATTTTAGAAGTATTCAGTTTTCAATTTGATAACCTTGCAGATGCCGCCAGGCCTTGAATAGAATCAGACAGGAATATGTCACTTTACAGATCAAATTTCAGAACCTTTTGCAGGTAACGCAAAATCACAAATTCCTTGTACATTATTAGTCAATTTTATGTAACTCTGTTTTTACAAGGAGGTTGAGGACTACTAATAATTGGTGAAATTTATAATTTATTTATTTTTTGAAATGATTATTTTCCATTTTATTTCGTTTGAATTTTTATTTATACGATAAAGGCCTTAAAAATATTGTTCAAAGTTGATTTTTCTGCCCTATTCAGTGTTAGTCAAATACAATAGTGCAGGTTATAGTGTTATAGGATTGTAACCGTTGTATAAAAGCCACAAGCAGCCACTTAATATTGGTTTATTTTTTAAAAACTCATCTTAACACTCTATTTCCTATGAAGTCCCTGCCATTCTTTGTAAATCATACGCCTTCCTGCCATTTGGAACATTTTGATGATTGTTCCTATGAAGATTTTGTTGCTTGGGATTTTGAACTTTGGTTCTTTTTCAACCACTACTAACACAACAATCGCAGAAGAAAAAGAATTTCACATGCCAGCTTCCTTTTGCATTCAGGTTCTCAAAAAGAATTTGACTCTTTTTTTTTCTTCTTTTTTCTGACCTTTTGTGGTGCAGCTGGAAAAAACAATCTTTGCCATTGAAACCAACCATCAATTTCAGGATGGCAGATATTCGACTATGACAAATATGCATCACCTGTGAAGATTGGTCATTGTCAACTCACATATACTTGATCTGCCTAATTTTATTTCCTTTCTCTGGATAAATGTTTGTAAGTACCTACATTGTTAAGAGTAAATTTAGTTTAGAATAAATGTCTCAAGTTATTAGGTTTCGGTTTAGGAGGTTTGAGCATTACCAGTCCAGAATGTTTTTGAACAAAACCATCTTTAGCAATGATATTAGCTATACACATTTGTCTCATAAAGTGTTTGTTAGATATGAATCTTATTACAAGCTTTAATTGCTTGAACCTTTTTTACAAAGGTTGTGAAATTTCATTGTCCTAATTATCCTAATTACTTTTGGGGGCTTTTCCTCCTTTTAACTGGTTCCTTATCGTTGAGTTCAGGATCTCAATAAACTAAGCTGTAAAGGTAATTTTTGGAAAGAACAACTTTCCCTTATCACATCTAACAGAATTTTAAGTTAACGCATTCAAGTTTGACAGACTTTATTTTGTTTTTCCCCTTTACAAGCAGCCTAGATCGTTCAATTATCAATTTAATCGTAATTTATACCTCCAAAAATATTTTAATATTTAAATGGAATGCCATTACTATATATACTGAAGTTGGCCAATTGCTGTTGGTCTGATTTTGAAGTCCTCAAATTTAGAAAAGTGAAATGAAAGACGAAAGAAAGATTTCTGAAGACCCCATCTATCATGCATGCAAAATTTAGAGTACACAACTGTGGTAGATGGTTACTCTGAATCACGGGACTTTACCAGATTGGATTTTGAAACAAATTTAAAATGAACCGGTTCAATCATTAACAGTCTTAACATTTCAATTATTACCGAAAAGAACAGTTTTCAAACCGGATCTGAAAAGGTATAAATTTCATTCTCTTTTTCCCATTACCACTAGTAATACCGTCGTCGTACACGAGAAATAAAAGACAGAACTTGAGCACTGTCAGCGTTTGACTATTCAAACATAGTAGAAGAAAACACAGAATAGAGTACTACATTCTAAGCAATGATGATAACCATGACAAAAGGAAAACTCTCTGAAATTCTAAAACTGAGATGATGTGAAAAGTTGATAAAGATATTTACATTCTCTAAAACATCCGATAAGCAAAATGCTTGATGTGACTGATTTAGTTTAATCGCCAGAGTTGCCATAACCATTATTGCTATCTTCTGCGGACTGAGATGTGGGTGATATGAGACCAAAGATCTGCCTGAAGGATGATGGTGTTGGGGGAGTCCTTGGAGACAGGTTAACAAACTCCAACGCCTGTAGTCTCACTTCTACAGGGTAATCAGCAACACAACCAATTCTTGGCCCAGCTCCTGTTGACCACTTGAGCGAAAGCTGATGTCCTAGTTGGTATGATTTAGCCAATTTCTTGGAATTGATTCTCTGCATTATTTTGTTTTTAGGCACCTCAGCTTTTGGGCTCTGAAGACCACCAGATAATGTCCTTTTGTAATTGCATTTGGTTTCAATTTGGGAAAGTTCAGTGGATTCAGAGGATGATGTATTATGCACTTCCTTATGGATTTCAAGTTCTGTAGTTTCAGACATGCTTCGAACTTTAAATCTACCTGCACCATTAATCTTGTTTTCCTCATAATTATCAGACTCTTCATTTGCCTTGTGTATCTGAAAACAAAGGGTGTGAAAAGTACAATTAGGCAAATGAAGGTGAAACAGTGAATAACCAAACCAGAAGGACAAAAGAAACCAGGAAACTTAAAATCCACTTTAGACAGCAATTGTAACCAGAACTTTAACAGCATATCTGATCTGGATGTTTAATGAATCAATTCAGGGCAGTACCAAGCCCCATGTTCTCTCAAGCTCACTAACAATTAGAACTTGCAACATATCGTATTATATCTTGTTCGTGTTAAAAAAAATTCATCAAAACTCAACACATTAAGCTTTCACATTGAAATATACACACCCAAATTTTGCCCAAAATTGACCCGTTAAACTTTCGTGTTGAAATATACAACCCAAACCCTCAAAAATTGGAGCAGACTCGAGTCGTGTTAGAATTTGCCAGGTCTACCAACAATCATCTATGTCAAACTTGTTCATCTATGTCAAACTTGTTTTCCACTATTCAGATCTTTCTAGTTCCCTAACAACTACAAGCATTTTCAGAACCACACTCAGGAGACAACACAATGAGACTAAATGATTACCTGGACTTCATTAAGGGTCACCCCATTTTCCTTGAGAAATGATAATAAGCTGTCAAGACTGTCATCTGCTGGCCGATAATGCCCACTATATGGAGAGATGGACTGGAAAAAGTCAAACCCACAACAGATTAGACACCATAATCAGCATGCTGTATTAAAACTATGCAGAGATGAACTGAAAAGGTCAAACCCATTACAGATTAGACACCATACTCAGCATGCTGTATTAAAAATATGCAGATGGACTGAAAAAGTAAATCCAAGCACATGATTAGACACCATACTGTATGAAACTGTGATTTCAAGTGTGGATGAGTTGAATTTCCACTTCTCCCACAAGCTTAAGCTAATAGGAGGTGGGCCTTCATTTCTTTTATATTTTATCTCTAATACTCCCCCTCACATGTAAGCCCGTTTGAGTCATTACATGTGTATTTTCGGCCCGGCTTCTTTTGGGCTCATTTGGGTCCTCACATATATATTTTTATTTGGGTGGAGCTATTGAGTTTTGAACTTATGACCGTTAGGTCTTTCAGCTCTGATGCCAAGTTGAATTTCCACTTCTCCCACAAGCTTAAGCTAATAGGAGGTAGGCCTTCATTTCTTTTATATTTTATCCCTAATAGGATAAATATCTTTTTTATTTGTGTAGAGATATATGTCTCCAAAAATGCATCAATGCTGAAAGTGTGCATTATCAAACAAATTAACTATATCACAGTAATGGTTCAAAATAAAAAAATTCCAGAAAATGTAATGAGGCTACTCATAAGCTCTCAGATAATCACCCTTAACAGCATGCAAATAATGTAAGTTCTGAAGCAATAATAAATTTCACTCCACTGTTTGAATTCACTAAAGTGTACCTTTAAAATTCCGTGCTCTGCCTCTAGCCTTCCTGCAGCTAACGTAGCTCCTCCAGCCAAAAAACTAGAATGGTGGAATATTCCTTTCTTTTTCTGAAAAGCATTTTTTTTTTTTTTTTAGGGGGTGGGGGTAGTGAAAATTAACATTTATTAGTTCTTTAAAAAAAAAGAAAAGAAGAAGAATTCAAACATTTGTGGAGTAAGAAGTTAAATAAAGAAAAAAGTAGTAAGAGAAGTACTGTGTTTATTAAGATCTTACCTCACCAGCGTATAGTTTCTTACAAGTGCTCATAACAAATATCCACTTGGACCCTTGAATTCCTCTTTTTGTGTCAAGGAGAACTCCAGTTCGTTTATGACTAATTTTCCCTTCATCAATGATGAACTCGTAATTTTCCCTCTCTTGCTAATTTCAGCAAGTAATAACCACCACAAAATATAAGCATTTCAGAATTGCAGGAAATTGGTCTTAAAAAAATGCATAAATTATGTATCTCAATGCAATTAAATCAATATCTAATTTCAAGTTATTATTACAGGTCATTTGTGGAAGCACTTACAGGTCCCAGATACTTGATGCATTGTTGTCTAAGCTTTGATCGTGGACATACTTCAAGGTCAAGCTCTTTACCTGCTCCTATATCCAACCTACAAAAAGCAAACAACAATTATTAATTGACCTTTTTTTTTTTGGTTGCATAAAGGTTTCATACTTTGCTATTTTTCTTTTCTTTTCTTTTTTTTGTATCTCAAATTTCATGCAAATTATGAAATCAGAAACATTCTCTGGTAATAAGTTTCCATAATCTTCTAATATTTTCAAAAGTAACGAATTATAGATCACATCTATATCATGGTTGATGCTAGTTTTTCTTATAAACTAACCTCTATCCGTGAACTAATTTGCATAATGCCAAAATATAAGAAAAGTGTAAGAAATACAAGAGAACCACCAAAAAGGTTTTACGAGAAACACCTTCCTTGGGAATTTAAAGTCAAAATGTCCCAAGACCTTCTGCAAAAACATGATTTCAGAGGTAAAACAGAGGTTTTCCCCATGTAACAAGCAAGCCAGTCAAGGAGATTCCCAGACAAAGTGCTAGAGCCTGGCAATTAAGGATTTTGATCCACAAAATCCCACTTAAGATTGAGCAAATTAAATCTAAAAGTTTGGGTGGAGAAGATATATAGTTTTAAGACTTCATAAGAACCAAGACATAAATTCAGAAACATAAGTTTCATTGTTTCTTTCAAAAAAATTCGTTTACAAGATTAAAAACTGGCAAATTTGCTTACCAGTAAAAAAATGGCTGACCAGCATCATTTTTACTCCACTCTTCATAATAATAATGCAAGCTGTGGCCGTATCGATGCCTTGGATCAATCTACATTTAAAAGTATGAAAACATGGTTCAAATTTAACAAAATTCAAATTATCAAATAAAAAATTTAGGCCAACGTTACAATAAGGTGAGCAAGTAATTACAGCCTCAATCCAATGCTGAAAAGCCAATTTTTGAGCTTTGGCGTCTTTGGACAAACCCTTTCCCACCTGCTCAAACATGTAAAAAATTTGCAAAATATTACTCACCTGTTCAAATTATATCACTACCGTCTTTTTCAGAACTACAATCACGAAAAGGACAAACCAAATCCCCACAACAAAATCCTGAACAGTTACCAACACTACTTGTTCTTTTTTGATCCATACCCAGAAATCATAAGATTTGAAAACCAAAAACAAACTATACCTTAGAAGCATTCAAGCTAATACGATTCCACCGAGAAACCGCAGTCTCTGATTTGGAGAAATTAAAGAAAGAAACAGTACTGTAATTCAGCCTGGCGTAGTCTATAGCTAGCCACCTGCGCATATTATTCACATTTTTCAAATACTTTTCATCAAAACCCAAAACGTTATAACGATGTGTGTGTGGCAAATGCATGGTATAATACCATAAATATATAATAGAATTTTGAAAGAGGAAAAAAAATAATAAAAAAAAGGGACGAAGACTTGGTGAACCTACCAGAGTTCTTCTGCCACAACAGCGGAATCCGCTAACCTGCGCCGTGTGCGATAACCCCTATACACCTTCTGCACCTTCACCGCAGCACTCAAAACAGAGCGCGCTCTCCCCGTCGAGTTCGGCTCAGTCAACTGCCCGGTAAGGGAACTCAGGCCATCTCGAACATCGACCACCATAGACATCGCGTCAATCGCCAGCGACACGTCGTTCGAAGTTTTAGGCTCTCCGGAACCTTCACATTTCCGATCAACCGTCTCCGAAGATCCTCGACGGACCGACGATTTGGAATCTGACATTCCGGGGTCCTCTAAGTCATTAGAATGGAGGTCAGAAGAGGAGGAAGACGGTATGTCGTTTAGAGAAAAAGAGAACGCAGACTTTGACTGGATATCAAAGCATGACAGGCTCTGAGTTTGAACCTCCATTCTCTCAGAAAAAGTCTCAGCCAGAGAAATAAAAAAATAAAAAACTAGCAGAAGATTTTAATTTCTTTCACTAAACTCAGTCAGAAGCAAAATGAAGTGAGAGAGGATAAAAAATAACCCTTAAACGGTTCCAGAGAGAGAGAGAGAGAGAGAGACTATCGGCGTTGAGTTTCGGGAAGTTGCACGGTTATTTATTATGCGAGTACTTAACTGGGAAAATTATATCTGCCAAATGTACGGATTTGTTTCGGGCTTTGGCACGCGCTAGAGTACTCAGTGGGTAGCTCAAACGCTCAACAAACCCACAAAAGCTTTGGCTATGCGAGATGGGATTGTGATTGTAGAGAGCAAAACATGTTGTATTTATATCCTCACAAAAAGCTAAGCTTGACTGGAAATGTTCATGGAGGAATGGAAAGAAAAAAGCAAATTCAAAGCGAAAAATAAGATCTTGAAATTCTGAGTGATTCACGTGGTGGGCTTTTTTGGAGACTCTGCTTTTCCAAATCCAAAGACATGCAATTGCGGGGTGGAAAAAATTAAATGTGACACTTCTCAGAACCAGCTAAATGTGACTTCTTGCAAGGTTGAAGAGATTTAAATTAAAAAAATAATAATAAGATTTATTTATTATTTTTAGTTTTATATTAGGACAATTTTTTATTTTTAGTTTTATATTAAGACAATTCTCAAAACTAGCTAACTGTTGACTTCTAATAAGGTTGAACAGAGGTTAAACAAAAAAATAAAAATAAATAATAATAATAAGCACACGTAGAGTATCGCTCTGTAGAATATAAATTAGGGGCTAGGTTGTATTGTTAGTTTAAAAACCCCGAATTTCAGTACCTGTTTTGGTGTACTTGGTCTATCAAATGTTACATCTTAGACTTTAAAACAGTGTATGGTTTTGAGACTTGGTATTTAAAAAATATAAATCCTTATCAAACCGACCAAAACTTCAATTTGATATTTTCCTTAATTAGTTTCATTATTATTGTTATTATTATTTTTTAATTTTTTTAGCTATCCAACCCTTTACACGTTTTTTTTTACACGTTGGGAGACCAAATTTCTATGTTGATAATACTTTATGTAATTCGAAGCAACTAAAAGACAATTTTAACTTCTGTGCAAAATGCACTTGTTCAGATAACAAAGGGAAAAAAAATTATTTTTCAAGTGATTTTCTAAATATATAATTATATGATAGTATTAATAATTGCTTCCAAAACAATAAAGCAAACCAAGTTTATATAAATCTTAAAACTCCTCTAAATGGTGCTTTGCTTTGCCATTTTAAATTGTTTTTATGAGCTAAAGATGGTTTTATGAATAAACGTAGTAATTATGTGCTGTACAGTGCTCATGAAATTGAGTGTGACAAATAAAAAGCTGGCCCTGATATTAACGCGCCGGTCCCAGTGTCGAATTTGTTAGAGTGGAACTCAACGAGTCATAGTCTCAACTCTCATGACCAGCAAGTAAGAACAATTTATGCGCGCGTCCGTTCCACGCGCGTTGGTGGGCAGCATCATCTACGATCTATCTACATAAGACAGATCATACGAAATACTAAGGAATGCAAAAATGGCTTAAATAAATTAAAAAATAGAATTGAATTAAAGTCCACGTATTTCTCAGTAGGAACTTGGAAGTTGCCAAGTCGAACACCGAGTCAATGACATCCACAGCTGCTTTGGATCTTTTTGTGTCTTGGTCATTATTGGCAGAATTTATATGATACCATTTTCTCAATAAAGTAATAATTTATTTCGAAAACAAAGAAACTCCTCAATAAGAAATCCAACTGTATATTTATACTAATTTTTATTAAAATCAAAATTAAATATTGCATCGATTTATATATGTATTTTTCTGGAAAACAAGTAGTACAAAAATTGCATAAAGAACCCTTATTATGTTCTTTTATTTTCTGTACAAATGAAAAAAGGTCGAAGTTCAAAGAATGTTTCTGGTACAAATTGTATTACACCTAGAAGACAAAATGAATTCAAAAGCCAGCTATTTAGCATCTACTATACCAAAAATATAAGATAATAAAGATCGATCGAGTACTGAAGAAAAGGTTGTCCTGGTTTTATGGTAAAACATAATATATAATTAACTGGTCGAAGGGTCATTAATTACCTTTTAATGGTGTTTTTGGTTTGGCAAGAGAGAGATGAAATAGCTAGGATTTAGGGCATGCAAAAGTTGTATATATTATGTGGGTTTGGTTGGTCAATCAAGTGGGATAAACGTTTTCCAGGGTCAATTCTTCATAGCTCTATCGTTTCATACTACAAAATAAATAGTAAACATTTGGCAAGTAATTACTTAGAAAGATGAATTGCGAGGCTCGCCGACCGGTCCATAAGATTAAACTAGCTACAAAGACTTTGAATTTATGTTTTGTAGACTTTGATAGTCAAAGAGGCATATATTCACTGGTTTCTAGCTGTAAATATTCGTTATATATTATTTATCCACAACAAATTGTGAAGATTCTCATTGTTAAAAAAACAAAAATAAAAAACAAATAATGACATCGAAAAGAGTCCAAAAAAAAACTGACCTACTTGCAAGGAGAATGTTCAGAAAATATATAATAAAAGACATTCATATTTTATTAACTTAAAGATTTTAAGAAAAATAGTAATTCAAATTTTATTATATAACTTAAGCTTTTGATAAGGAAATCTTATTTTGGGCTTTTGATAAAGAAATTTCTTAAAACCATTAAAAGAAAATTGACCTTCAAAAGCTTTTATTAGCTTAAGCTGTTGATAAATATATTTTTTAAAACCAAGTTTTTTTTTTTTTTTCTTTTTTTTTTTTTAATGAATCTGAAAACCAAGTTAAAGAAAAAGAAAAAGAAATGCGTCAATATATATCAAATACTGTCTTTGGTAAAAGAAGGTCATTTGAGGTAATTAACTTTTAGTTGAAATTAAAAAGATTGAAGTTGTACATGTGGTTGAAATTCTAACGATTGTGATGGCTGTCTACAATTCATGATATATAATCTCTCTGTATTTCCTGATTTGGAATTTTCTATGTGCTTTCCTAGTTCCTAGTAGCCTTATCAGGACTTTTATTTTAAGGACATATATATATACACACACACACGTACATTAAGACCACGTTTTAGAGATTCATTGACCTATTTACATATTGGATATACATGTGGATCCACAGGAGAAAAGCAGTTCACCACCTCATATTCTCTTCTTCTCTTTTGCTTTTTTCTTTTTGTTATAATATAGTTTTCCTCCATCGGTACAGAACAGTACCAGTGTGTGTTTAATTTTATTAAGTATAGGTTTTCAATATCTTTTTCTTATTGTCTCAGCTAATTAGTCACTGAGATGGATTGCAAATGCTTTATGACATAAGTAGTGCTACTAAACCACTATTTGCCACAGATGTAGAGAAAGGCATGCACGTCCTAATTCGACCATTTTGGTAGAATAATCTATTTTATAATGCCATGTGAATCAATCAATTTCATCATGTTTTTTACATCAGTTATGTTGTCAAAGTATAAACTGTTATAAAGATCAGAAAACAACGAAAACGATAGATTCTGGTAAATAATAAAAGTAAAACAAAATCATATTAGCAAAAAAATATATGATAAATTTCCCTATAATTAGTTACTCTAATTAACAATCCAAACAAAATAATCAAACTAAATCCAAACTCTATTACAAATAAAGTATAGCCCACAAGTTGGTCCTATATGTATTTTCTTGCAAAGGTATTGATTAATTAATTAAGTAGATTTGAGATCGATATTATCATAATAGATAGCCTTTTTAACTCACCTGAATTAGGCTTTAAATTAATTGCAGTCTGATACTTTCAATTTTTTAGATTTTAGACAATTTAAGTCTGTAATGCTTCAACTAAGCAATTTATGCCTTCGATTTTGAATGTGTTGCAATTTTGGCATTTTTAACTATTTGCTAATATAGTTTAATAGCCATTGTACGTAATATATAATAAATTTTATCAAATTTTAAAATAAAAAATGTTAAAGTGCAAATTTGTTAAACTAGTTTTAAAAATATGCATTTTCGGTATCTTCTAGTTTGAAATTAAATAATGTTTAATATCAGCTAGGTGACTTACACTAATTTTTTTTTTTTAAATAAAAAGTAAAAAAATGTACAATATCAAAAATAGTTTTATCATTTAGCACTTCAACATTTTTAATTTAAAAATCTATATAATAGAATACGAATCATTCAATCATGTGATGAGGTAGTCAAATCTTTTAATCAAAAGTTAAACAATGTTTAAATTGGAATAAATTTAAAAAATAGCCAAAATTATTGTATCAAAAAATTGAAAATCTAAATTGCAAAATTCAGAAGTTAAAAATATTAAAATGCAAGTTTAAATTGCAAAATCCAAAAGTTGAAGATATTAAAATGCAATTATTATGTAGGATTTCTACTCTTTATTAATTAGAATAAAGTTTTTAATTTATATATGAACCATGGCCTACAAGAAGAGCTATCCATGCATATAACATATAGATATATAAAGACATATATGAATGGTCTCTTATTAAAAAATTGCTAATTTAATTAAATACATAATGTTTATGTGGTAATTAACTGCTTATTGATTGATTGCATTATCTATTGTTATTTCAATTTCAATTTAAATATATATATAATCGAATACAGCAACCCTTAATCCTTGTAATGTAAAAATCTCAAATAATAATCCTTATATACACACACACACACACACACTATATATATATATATATACACACACACACACATTGAAATTCATACCGATAGTGGGGAGCTATCCTGTAATGCACAAACAATGCCCCACCTTTTTCAACCACCCAACAAAAAGCATGGAAGAAAAAACAAAATTCCCCATTTGCAATACAATCTCATATCATCTGTGCAAAGTAAACGTTCTTGAGCTTCCTCCATGCTACGTACGTTGTCTCTTCCTTTATAAATATATTTTTTCCTTTGATTTTAAAATTGCAGCAATTTCAACGAGCCAGAATTTTATATAGGATAGTTAAGATGAAATTGGGATTATATATGTGTAAACAATACTTGGTGGCGGTGGTTCAAATTTGTCTCGCTCTCATGGGGAGATGAAGAAGTAGTGGAAAATTAGTGGAAAACTGTGAATATTCTCTTCCAGAAATGAATAGGTTCCTATTATTTAACTTAATTTTGTCAGCTTTTTTATAAACTACCACCCAATTAATAAAACAATGACCCATTCCATAACAAAAGGAAACATATAGATATATATACACATATTATATAAATTTATGAATGAAGATTTAAATATTAAAGAAATTGAACAATTATTTCTGACATTTTGTTATAAATCCTCCCCGTTGCTGTTTTCTCAAGGGGCACACAGCAGCAGTCCTTTATTGATCGATATAATAAGGTGACAAAATTCCATCAGTCCAGAGCAAACTGCATATGTCGTACGTTTCTCTGCAGAGGTTGAGTAGTTAGAAGATTTTAATGACCAAGCCAAGCTGTTTGATGTTCAGTCACAAGCACAAGGCACGTGCAGAGACTAGCTAAGCTAGCAATTGATCTGTCTCGTTTCAGTGCGTAAATTCAAACATATTATAATTTATATCTGTTTCACGTGCATACGGATAAGCTACATATATTTTAAGCTAAATTTGGCAACGTGTCGTGTTAAACTGTGTTTGTATCGTGTTCGTATCGTGTAAAATTTTATTTATTCGAATCTAATCCGTTAAATTTTCGTGTTAAACTGTATTCGTGTCGTATCGTTTCGTGTTCGTATCGTATTTTATTCTTGTTTACTACACATGTACGTGAGTATTTTATTTTTTTTATTTAAATTAATATATATTGTCAAATGATAAATCATTATCAATTTATGTCTATTAAACCTAAATACATATTCAAATGATATGTTAAATATTTAAAAAAATATATATTAACATACTAAAATTCAATATAAATAATAACTGTGAATTTAAAATATGTAAATATTACAAATTAAGCATATATTAAATATTTATCGTGACTAAAAAACAAAATATGCATTTCAATTATAAATTTAAAAATATTCAAAATATTATAAAACAAACTAAAATTAATTTAAAAATATTCAAAATATTATAAACCAAACTAAAATTGTACATCCAATATAAATAATAAAAAAGATAGAATCTAAAACAAAATATTAATATATAAATAGATATAAAAATTGTCATTTTCTAATGAAATAAAATATGAATTTTATAGTTTTCTAAAACTAAAAAAAAAAAGTAATGTAAAAAGTTAACTATAATGAAATAATTAAATTAATATTTTTCTTATCGTGTGTTATCGTGATCTATCGTGTTAACGTGTTCCAATCCGTTTCAACCCGTTTTTTTATCGTGTGACACTGATATCAACCCGACCCGATATCGCAGATCCAAACCCGCAAATTATTGTGTCATTTCGTGTCGTGTTATCGTGTCATGTAACATTTTGCCAGGTCTACCCTTTAGCGACTGGCAAGGTACACGAGTCACTTGAATTTTTATATATCTGTGAATATAAAAATTAAAGTTTGAATCTAGATAGTTTTATAAATTTGAACTTTAAGTGTTTTTTTTTCTGTTATCCTACAAAACAGTGAGATAGATCTTCAATCTGAATTTTTACTAAGTTGAAAAGACATTTTAATTTAATTAATTTACTAAACAATTCCTGAGATAGATTTTTCTCTCTTTTACTTAAAAAAAAATAAAGAAAACGAAAGTGGACTTTGAAAAATATGTACTAAAAAAAATGAAAAAAAGGAAATTAGGACAAGAAAAACAAAGTAAAATAGATGCGAGATTATGAGGATCCATTCGATTATTATTATTATTTTATTTTTGTTGTTTTGAGGGTGTTGTAGCTGGATAGCGACTCGCCCAACTGAGAGTAGCCAAGTGCAACGCTGTACCTGCTTTAAGTTGTTGAGAAATTTAACTCTTTCTTTGGTTGGAATTTAGTTGGAATTTCTTTTTTTATGAAAATAAAGGTATTTTTTAAACCTACAAAAAAATGGTGAAATCCAATGCAAAGACCTAATGTGACCACACCTCATTCAATTTATTATAAACCGATCTACCATATTTTATTTTATGAAAACAAACCGACCTACCATGAATATGTATATATATATATATAATTACCAAAAAAAAAATTGAATATTTATGTATACACACGCGCACACGCATATGGCAATGATGCTGAACTGCCGATCCAAATTATCCACACACAATTTCACCAAAAAAAAATTATCCACACACAAAAAGATGGCTGGTTGAAAACCTTTTAATTAAAAACAGTCGTTTTCACTATAAATTGTCATAAATATTTTCTGCAAAGTTTTTTTTGTTTAGTGAAGTATTCTGCAAAGTTTATGACTTCATAAATTGATCAATATAGCCGTCCAACTGTTTCTCTTGTTTTTTTTTTTTAGTCTGTAGTTGTTCAGGATGAATAATTAGGATTACTCTTTTTGAGAATGATTTCGTTTTTTTTTAAATATTTTTTAAAAGGTTAATTTCAATAGTAATTTGATTTAAATTAAATTTAATATTTTTATTTTTTAATAATATATATTTAATTTATATTG